>JAIGNY010001511.1:950000-1112500 GCA_020152595.1 Chiridota heheva
TGTGGACCAGTTCCAAGGAAATTTTTTTTTGTTTTTTTCATAATTTCTTAAGTGACCCATATTTTTAGTTTTTAGGATTGCAGAACAATTTGTAAGTACATTTTCCATGTACAAATTTTGTATATTCAAAGCATTTTATGGTATTTTTTTTCAATTTTGATCAAAAAGAGTGCCAAAATTCATATAATCACCAATATTTTTGCATAACTTGTAGGCTTTGAAAGGTAGGGATTAACATGTATTTCACAGGTTAATCAATTTGCCCTTGATGCTTTAAGGTAAGACTAGAATAATGGTGTATGTAACAACAAATTCCATCATTCTCTGCGAGCATGACATTCCATTTTACACATTTTGTAACAAATTTTTAGTTGGAACTAGTTAGTCCCATGACTAAAAATTCACAATTAAATTGTACAATAACAATAAAATTACAATAAAATCTTTAATTTTGACACTATCAAAATTAAATCAAAATTACACTCGTAGATAAGAAACATATTTGCAGTTTTTCCTGTTATAAAGATAAACTATTACATATATATTTGATAATTTCCAAGTTGCTGAGTAGTTATGAGTAAACAGACAACATGGCAGTATTGAGGTGGTCGGTTCGACATAACCGTGTACGGGCTCAGTACGGTTTTGCCAAGTTGAAGGGGAAACTTTATCATTACAGTCAATAGGAATTTTTTATGAATACTTGTGTCGCCTTAGCCAGTCAGCGAAAATTAATGGTACTCATATATGTTAGAAACTATTATCTAATACACAACATTTGTAAAGAAAAATAAATTTTGTACAGTATTTGTTAAAAAATGACAAAAAATAGGTTTTCCTCTTGTTGACTGCAATGATAACTGACTGTTTGTTTTCCCCTTTGACTGAAGTTCGAGATCGTCAAAAAACATTGTTACGTCGCCGTGCACCACAACATTCCCGGTGGCTAGAAAAATCACCCTCATAAATAGCATTACAATTTCTTAAAGAGTTTAATGAAAACAATATCAGTGCTTGTTATAGGTAAAAAGCAATAGATTTTACCAATTTTTGGTGGTATTGGCAATTTTCTGTGAACACAGAATTTTTGTGAACGTTTTCCTTCAAACTGGTCTAAGCTTGCACGGTCTACTGGTTTTGTAAGTAAAACCGGTTTTGCGAACCGTGGTGATTTTGCGAAACCACATGATAAATGTTTTATAAAAAACGAAAAACGGAAGTACCGAAAAAAACAAATCACTGTCAAAATAATTTTTATAGATGTTAAAAATCGGTTTTATTTCAATAAAAGGAAAGTTCATGCTTTGTGTAAGAATGTATTTTGAAGTATCTTTTGATATATTTGTGAAAATATGTGATTTTTATGCAGATTGAATTAATAATACGATTGAGAAATGAGATCGTTTGGAAATGCACAGTCGTACATATTACATGTACCTGTAATAACAGGCTCGAATCTGCTCGATAATGTCTCTTTCTAGGCTAATATTTCCACAAACACAACAACTGTGCCTTTATTTATTTATATAATCCCATTTATTTTAAGCTCTTAACATTCTCTTCCGAGTCCTTTTGTCTTGTAAAATACTTTGTTAATCCATTATAAATCCTAGCGATAACAATATTGCAAATCACAAGAACATTCACTCATAAATTCACAACCAACCCCGCCCTACATGCACTGTGCAAGAGTAAATTAACTTCAATTTACAAAACAACACATTGTGTATGGGCGCAACGGCCCCAGGATATGAAACTTGTGAATGAATATCATGATTTAGTGCCGTAATTGGTCAATAAAGTTAACTCTATTGCCACTGTATATATCAGCTCAAAGGGTGATTTTTTCTCACGCGCCGTGCCAGTACCGAAAATATTGCTTATCATAGTTAAATGTTTCAAAACAATGTAGAACTAAAAATCTTATCTGCAGAGTGCCGAAGTATTGATTTTACTTGGCTTTATATGTGTGGCCTGTTTTTTAAAAATAAAATGTTTTCATAGCTCCTTGCTGAAACAAGGTCCTGTTTAAGTATGGAATACAATGTAATTCAGTTTAAATTTCAATCATGATGTATTAAAATCACGTTTCGTATTATTCGTATATAGATTGCAGGTAATACACGTTATTTTTTTCATTTTGAAGAAGAGAATTTGGTGGGGAGTGGGACACTACTTTTAATACGCATTTTCTTTTCTGTGCACTCCCGTTCGCGCAGTTTTGGCGAATACCATATAGGGTGGAACCTAAATGCGACCGCTATGCACAAACTGGGCCTATTTAAAGTAAAAACATAGCAAGAACGATTATTGAACTTAAAAGATAACACGAGGTATGCATGATTAATGAGGAATTTTCAGCAATAATTTATTTTAATTTTTTTTTTTAAATAGGAGCCAAGGCCTAGCCATGGTTAATGTTTGAAAGAAATATTGAGTATCAAATGGGTCCGATCTGAACTGTAAGATTTTCCCGCTGTAGGTTATATGCAAATCAGCAACAATTGTACTACGTGATCGCTGATCAAGTATACGATGGCTAGCATCACACCGTAAGATGATGCATTTAGAGGCTTAATTGATCTGTTTTACCAGTCTCCGACAAATTTCTTTTATTTTTACATGAAAGAAAATTAAAATCATAACTATGAATTAAAAATCGTGAGCAAATAAGGGCATATAGATGGCCTGTCGACACGGCCTTTTTCACAACTTTTTTTTTTTAAGTGACTTCTTTGGGACCTAGACTGACAAAGGCGTAAAATCAGCATAATTTAAAGTTTAGTAATATTTATTTAACAATGCCTTCATTATTATTTTCAACATTATTAACAGAAAATACTGATAAAAACATCGTTAGCAGATATCAGATAACAGTGCAGTACACTGCAGTTATGGTCACTGTAATGCACTTTATGTTCAAAGCTTGTTTACTACATTAAGGGTGAAAATCCGGTTTTCCGGGTAAAACTGGTTTTGGTTTTGGTAACCGACCGGTTTCACCTTGGGGCAAAACCGTGCAAGCTTAAACTGGTCCTTTCGATCGCCTGGTCCACATACTGTAGGCCTATTTCATATTTTTAGCTCCAGCATGGTTTCATAGTTAAACTTGTTCAATTTATCATTAACGTTAACATGTTAGGCCTAACGTGGTAAAATCCTAGTAAAGCGGTAAATATCTACATATGGAGTTTTGCTTTTTCCTTTTTGTTTTATTCCGTAGTATTATGTTTTTTAACTATTTTCCTTTTTTAGATTTAGGTCTTTTAAGTAGAAACTAAGCCAAACTTGTTTGACAAACAAGAACAATTCTTACGTTTTGTCTATCTGATCAAAACTTTTACTTTTCAGTGTGTATACTACTAGCCTACTTTACTGACAAGTGAAGTCTGGAACCCATTTTGCCGTGCAAGTGAAATAAAAAAGTAGAACAACATGCGCATAATTAATGTAGATCCTCAATTTCGGGTTAGGTTTTAGGATTAGGTTTTAGGTTTAGGATAAGGTTTTAGAATTAGGGTTTAGCATTAGGATTTAGGATTTGGTTTTAAGATTTTGACATTGTTAAAAATCCTCCGCACCATTATTCAGCTTTTTTTCTTTAGTTATGTTCAAAATGGCCGATAAGAATACAAAATTATTGGAGCTTGTGATTTATTATCCTTATGTAACGAAATTTGCTCGAAAATGTATAAATTTGAAATTATTTTTGGATAATGGGGAAATAAACAACAGTAAAATTGCTTAAAAAAGGTAAGAAATTTGTCAAAATGACTAATAAGCATGATTTTCTTGAAGCCTAAAATATTTTCTCCAAATTTAATGGGATTGAAATAAAAACCTGTTTCTTGCTCCAAAATTCCTAGATTGTTGACTAAAATAGATGTGTTAAGATTTTGAAATCATTCCTTTATAAATCCTGAAAGTTTCAAGAAAATCTGTCACCAATAAGTATTGAAAATGTTGAAATTAATTCCTATATAGCGATTTACCGCTATACTAGGATTTTTTTCACGTTACACAGTCATAATTTTAAATTATGGGAGAGCCTCGCTTTTTGTCACTTTTCTTCTAATGTCATGATCCTTTGAGAAAAACATCTGGCACTAGAGTTATTGAATATTACGATAGAACACAAGATTCTTGTGAAAATTAGCTCTCCAGTATACTATGGTCCAGACTGCATAGTTTGCAAAGTGTGCACAGAAGATAATTTTTGAGACTCAAAAATGTGCACCTATGTCTAGAAAATGTGCTCCAAGATATACAAAATATGCTTGTACAGTCAAAAATGGGCATGACTGCAAATGAATAAGTTCCATTGAGAAAAAACTTTGTTTGTGACTAGTTGCCAAATTGCAATATAATGGACTGACTTGCGCAGTACGTAATTTGCGTAGGCCCAGGTACGGTCTGCAGCGTATCGTAAGCTTACTGCAACACTAGCAGCAGGTGGGGAATCCTAATTTCTTTCAACATATATGAATTACTGGTTTTACATCCGCGCGTAATAGGAATTTGATGATATTTAATTGTGATCCGTTTTAATTGATAATTGTGTGTGTTATGTATGACTTGGGGACAACACCTGCAAAATAAAAGAAAAACAAAGCAAGAGATCCTTCTGGAAAGAAGGAAGAAATTCAAGAAAAGTGAATGTTCACTATCGAATGTACAGTAACTTCTGTATGAATAGTCAATAATTTGATTACATGTGTGTGAGATTGTTAGCAGCTTTAGGAATAATTATGGAGGGTTTTTATTGGTGGTGTTTTGATACATGGATTAAATACAAGCCTCTTACGAGATAAATATGTGATTTACATGACTTAGGTATTGAAAACACATGGTTTGGATTAATAGTATTTATATTTTAGAGTTGCCATCGGTAATTTCCGACAGTACCAGTAGTAGTCACAAACTTTTTGACTTCCGGTATTTGCAAGTACCGGTACTGGTACTTGCATGAGTACCGGTATACCGCCCAAGCCTATTCAATGGGAAATCTCAATATTTTTGCATTGTTTTAGCTCTGATTTTGAAATTGCTGAAAGAAATTGTATGATTTCCTAGTATGTCCTAATTGTCTTAGCTTTCTGCATTGACATCAAAAGTAGTTAGGACGCAATTTGATTTATGTCGGCTCTACTGGAAAACATGTCACTCATACGTGTACGTTTGTTCCTACAGAAAAAAAACAACTAAAATTTGGAGTATATTGCAATAGTGAGGGTAGTTCTATGAAGTAGTGGGGGTGTTTTAGGGTTTTTTTGTTCATGTTTTTGATTTCAGGCATGATATGAAAATGATGGAATATTGTTGTTGTGGAAACTTTATTTTAACCTGTGCATATTATATCTACAATGTTAAATAAGTACACGATTGTGGATGTTCAGGGCATACGCAGAAAGCTAAGATAAGAATGGTTAAAAAATAACAGATTAAGCAGGTAATAACAAAAAAAGAAGACCAATGAGTAAAAAGCTTCAAACTGTGAACACACATTTATTCAAGGGCAGATTAAAACAGAATTGCTAAATCTTACTAAAAAGATGTAGTTTTAACTTTATAAGCTTAAGCAATTTTTTTTTTTTTTTTTTTGTATGCTTTAACAAAGATTTAATAGAGTCAGGTAATGAATTCCATGTCAGTATAGCAGTGTATTGGAAATATTGTTAACTTATACTTAAAGGTAAAAGTAGGAATTAAGAAGTGACTGGATGAATGTGAATCTTGCCTGAAGGAACTCAAAACAATGAATGCTGAATGGAACTGAAAATAACAAGTTCTCTTTGGAAAATTTTGGGCAGGAGGTAGACAATCCTGAATTGTTTTGAAGTGGGCATGTGTGAACAGTAGGTTGAAGTTTTCGCATTGTACAGCAGAAACCTACTTCGAACGTCGATCAAGATCAGGTGAAAATGGAAAAAATCTCTTTTTATCCCCTCCATACATCTATTAGTGCAACCAACGGCACAGCAGGATTCTGGCATAATCAATCTTACAAAAAATAATCTTATATAACAACATGCAAAGAGGTATGTAAGTCTAATTAAGTGTACAGCAGACGACAAGTGTTTTTACCCGACAAAATGGCGATGTAAACAAAGTCACGTGACCGCATGAAGTCAGCGGAAACACCCTTATACTATTGATTTAAAGGAGCTCTCATATTTGTTTCCTAATTTGTGGGAATTTGGAAATGAGAGTGTCTCATAATATTTGTTTTGTTGCAAAATGCAATCAACCATTGGCATGAATCCATTAGGTTCGCTTTCCTCTCACAGTTTTTCTTTCACAGCTCTTCTGAACTATTAAACCATTCAGCCCGTTAAAGCTTTAGATCAAAAGCTGAAAATCAGCATAGTATAAAAAACACACACTAACCAGTGTTCACAATAGTGGGAGGGATACCCTCTTTAATCAGAATTCCCCCCTTATAAATAATACAAGAGAGGAATTTCCTATAGCTTTAGCACATGACATGTAAATCTCAGCACAGTTTAGTCAATCAAACCAATAATTCCCCCTCAAAAATTCAGTTCCTAGTGTGAACAGTGCACACTCCCTCTTTACATCCTAAGAGTCTATAGGCAACATTAGCTGAATTGCTTTAACATGTAATAAAAACCATCAAAGAAACAAAACATTTCATCATAATCGGTTAAACATTGACCATTTTACAGACATCATGTTTTATGCAAATTTTGTGATGTATTACAGGGCGACCTTAGTATTTTTTGTAAATTTTTCGTTTTTTTGTGTAAATTCTTCGTTTTTTCAATGTTTATCATGATACTTTGGAGTGCTCTAACCAAAAGTTTTGGAGTTTTTGCCACACCCATTAAATAAAATTGTACCATCGTTTTCAGTGACTAAGATTTAGAAAGAAAAAGGAAATACATAACGATTTTTAGCTGTCCGCCCAGTCATACATGTACATCATAAATTTTGACGGAATTAAAAACTGATCAGAGCTAAAAGTGTGTGTGTGTGTTTTTTGTTTTTTTTCTTTCTTTTTCAAAATCAAAAACTGAGCATCAGATTTTAGTTGCATTTCAACCAATATAGAAAGTACATGCCTATAGACATTTAGATCCCCGGACTGATAAATCAACATTCAATCATTTTCACAGTTAATGTTCTTTCCAGGTCTCACCAATCTATGTGGATATACGCTCATGTTTCAGCATTAACTTGCAAAGCACTTCTTAATTTGCACTATAGGAGTGCGGTGTAGAGGCTCTTAGCGGGTGGTTGAACCGAAGATGCTATTCATTCAAGAGTCACACTTCAACAAAAAATGTTTGCTTTCAACACTTAAATAGATCTTGTCTATTATCTTTCTGGTATTTCCAGTTTGAGGGAAAATGTACTTTTTGCTTGAAGGAATTCATTCTTTTAATGTTGAAGATTGCATTTAAAAAAATTTGAAGGATACATGAATATATTTTTCTGATGAGATAGCATTAGGAACCTATGTAGTCATGCTGGCGTGTGTGTGTATGTATGTGTGTATGTAAGGGTGTATGCATGTGTGTATGTATGTATGTATGTCTATGTATGTATGTTATATGTATGTAATTATGTATACATGTATGTATGTGTGGATGTCATACTTGGTATATGGATGTGTTGTGGTTTGTAGATGATCATATTGTTTTTGGTGCTGTCATGAATATTAATTAGTAGGCGGGGCTAAATGTAAAATTATGTTAACAAGATTGTAAACAGGATTTCTCAAGATCATTAAGGTGGATTTATGCCATACTTGGTGTATGGGTGTGTTATGGTGTGTAGATGATCCTGTTCTTTTTGGTGCTGATGTCATAAATATTAATTAGTAAGCAGGGGTAAATGTAAAATTATGATAACAAGATTGTAAACACGATTGTACATCTATCATATGAAAATTAATATTCATCTATCATATATATGAAAATTGATATTCATCTATCATATATATGAAAATTAATATTCATTTATCATATATATGAAAATTAATATTCATCTATTATAATATGAAAATTAATATTCATTTATCATATATATGAAAATTGATATTCATCTATCATATATATGAAAATTAATATTCATTTATCATATATATGAAAATTAATATTCATCTATTTTATAATATGAAAATTAATATTCATTTATCATATATATGAAAATTAATATTCATCTATTATATATATGAAAATTAATATTCTTCTATCATATAAAAATTAATATTCATCTATCATAGATATGAAAATCATTATTCATCTTCATATATATGAAATTAATATTCATCTATTATATATAAAAAAATATTCATCTATCATATATATATATGAAAATAAATATTCATCTATTATATATATGAAAATTAATATTCATCTATTATATATATGAAAATTAATATTCATCTATCATATATATGAAAATTAATATTCAACTATCATATATATGAAAATTAATATTCATCTATCATATATATGAAAATTAATATTCATCTATCATATATATGAAAATTAATATTCATCTACATATCATATATATGAAAATTATTATTGATCTATCATATATATGAAAATTAATATTCATTTAGCATATGTATGAAAATTAATATTCATCTATTATATCTATTAAAATTATTACTAATCTATCATATATATGAAAAATAATATTTATCTGTCATATATATGAAAATTAATATAAGAAAATTAATATTCATCTATCATATATTTGAAAATTGATATTCATCTATCATATATATGAGCAGTCCGATAGTTTGTGTTTTTGTATTTTAAGTTAATTTTGTATATATATATATATATATATATGTATATTATAAAAAGATAAGTTCCGCGCATTGGCCATTACAAACAAAACAAAATAGGAAAAAATGACAATGTCTCTAGCCAACAGATCATTTTATAAACCAAAAATTTCGAAAACTTGTGTTTCCTTCTTCAGTGGTATGATGCCAAATGACGCTAGAAGATAACAGCGATGATAGCTTGCACATTAGCACATTTCAAAGAGCGACAAAAATCGTACGCGTAAAATAGTAGGCGCAAAAGGGGAAAAGCGCGCAGAGTAAAAAACGGGGCCAAAATGCGTTACGGCACGAAAACAACAGAAGGATTAATGAGACGAAGTGGAAGTGGAAACATTTTCCCCAAAAACAGAAAAAGGAGAAAGATAAGACAGGTCTCTAATAAGTCCATGGATGTGGCTCTTAGTTTTAATCATGAATTGCAATTCAAACAACTTTCTATCTTCCGTGCCTCTAAAGTGGTTTATGAAATAATCTGTTGGCTAGAGACATTGTCATATATATATATATATATATATATGTATATATATATATATATATATATATATATATATATATATATATATATATACATATATATATATATATATATATATATATATATATATATATATATATATATTTATATATATATATATATATATATATATATATATATATATTTATATATATATATATATATATATATATATATATATATATATATATATATATATATATATATATTAACATCTCTTGGGCGTTATTGTTTTTTCCATTTAATAATATTTACCAAAAATTGTTATTTTTTCTAATTTACTGTGTTTACTTTTATGTAACTTTTATATTTATAACTTTTATATTTATATATCTTTTGAAATATCTTGGCACGTTTTGCTACAGGGTGACAAAATTCCATATTTTGTTTGTGGACGAAATAAATCTATCTTACCTTATCTTATATGAAAATTCACAATGATATTCCTGTAAGCATGTTCATATTATGTGGGAAAGTACAATGAGAGTCACGCGTTCATATTATGTGGGAAAGTACAATGAGAGTCACGCGTTCATATTATGTGGGAAAGTACAATGAGAGTCACGAGTTCATGTTTTGTGGGAAAGTACAATGAGAGTCACGAGTTTATGTTTTGTGGGAAAGTACAATGAGAGTCACGCATTCATATTATGTGGGAAAGTACAATGAGAGTCACGAGTTCATGTTTTGTGGGAAAGTACAATGAGAGTCAGGAGTTTATATTTTGTGGGAAAGTACAATGAGAGTCACGAGTTCATATTATATGGGAAAGTACAATGAGAGTCACGATTTCATATTATGTGGGAAAGTACAATGAGAGTCACAAGTTCATGTTTTGTGGGAAAGTACAATGAGAGTCACAAGTTCATGTTATGTGGGAAAGTACAATGGGAGTCTTGAGTTCATATTATGTGGGAAAGTACAATGAGAGTTACGAGTTCATGTTATGTGGGAAAGTACAATGAGAGTCACAGGTTTATATTATGTGGGAAAGTACAATGAGAGTTAAATAAAAAAGAATATATGCAAAAATGTTATTCCTTGAAGTAGATATTAGAATATTATAATTTTATTAGATGTGTGATTAAACTAAAACTCCAGATTGATAAACCAATTTTCAATCATTTTCATAATAAATGTTCTTTTCAGGTCCCATTCAGCTCATGTTTCAGCATTAAGTTGTAAAGCACTTATTAATTGATTAATTTGCACTTAGAGTAATAGCATAGAGGCTCTTAGCGGGTGGTTGAACCGAGCCAATCATTCAAGAGTCACTACTTCGACAAAGCCTGTTTGTTTTCAACGCAACACTTGATTAGATCTTGTCTAAGCTTTATGGTATTTAAGGTTTGGAGAAAAGGTACTTTTTAACGTTGAAGTAAACATTAACATTTTTTATAGGAGAAGATTTTCTTACATCATCCGAATGGTAGGTGGTAGGGTAGAATTGTGACCCTTGAGTTTACAGACATTAAAGGATTAGGTCAGGGGTCAAGCAAGTCTATCTGATATGAAAGAGGACTTCAAAAGAAACAAAATAGTGAAGAAAGCATTAAAAATCTTTTCATTAAGGAGATATTCAAATGAAAAGTTTGGTATCATTTGTATAGAAACGACTGAAATCAGACTGGTTGTGAATGTGATGTCTTAACCTCAGATTCCTCAAATTCTTTATGTATTCTATCATATTTTGTGGCTTATAAACCATGGGATATGTCAAAAAAGTAATAAAACTGAATCTAGGAAGGGTATTTATAATATACCACCTGAAGAAAGTTTGAAGAAAAATAATTTAGATAGTGAAAAAATTCAATAAACTTTCTTTAAAATACATAAAGACTTTGAGGAATCTGAGGATGTGACATCACAACTAGTCTGATATCAGTCATTTCTACAGAAATGCTACCTAACTTTAAACTTAAATATCTTCTTAATGGAATAAGTTTTTTGAATGTATTCTTCACTATTTTGTTTCTTATGAAGTCCTCTTTCATATAAGATGAAGATGCGTGACCACTGAACTAATCCTTTAAAGGATGAGCAGAATTTGGAATACCCTTCCAGTTGATGCTGTACAAAGTAGAGTGCTGATATTCTAGCTGTTTTTGTGTTTCTCCAAATACTGAATCAGTCTAATAAAGTAACCGTGATTTACCATCTAAAAAATTGTAAATATTTTGAACTAATAAAAAGAGTCAAAATAATTTTAGATAGAATACAGTAACAGTTGTTATTAAAAGCGAGGGTGTGACATCACAGTTGTTCTTCATGCAAACTTGTGTCATCTTTCAAACTCAATATCTCCTGAAAATCAACAACACAAGACATCAAACTAGATCTGTCAGAGTTCTGTCAAGACTTTTTTTCCTCAACCATAAAAATGAAACATATTTGACCCTTAAAGTAATTATTTGAGCATTGTACTTCCTTATGTAAGCTATCCCTTAAAAACAAATTTACAACTTGATTTATCCATCTCAAAAATGTGGAAACTGATCTTGTTTAGTTGTAAATGAATTTAGAAGTGACTTCTTCAACCAATGATAGAAAGTTAATTATTAATCAATCCACTTTGCCAATTGTAGTAATTGTGATTGTACAGCTATCATAGGTATCTGCCATTCTTGAGTGAGGTACAAAGTCTGTTTTGAAATTAACCCAGAGTGAAATCAGATTTACATCGAGTTTCGTTCCGTAAATGAATTTCAAAACCTTGACTTTGTCAGGGCGGTATTAGTTTAAAGGCAACTCCCTGATTTGATCTAAATTAGATCATTGCAACTGAATGCTGTAAGCGTTTTATATGAAGACTATGTGAAGGAAATTATATAATCAATTTTGTCAAATGTTGTAAAGAAGATCATATGGTGTAACGATACTAGGTAGTATTTTGTGTTAATATGTGTTGTATTTGCAATGCTTCCAAAATTACCTTGAAATCACGTATCAAATAGGAGTATTTAGGCAAGTGTCTTACCACGCATGGAAAAGAAATTCAGCTTAAGGCGTTTACACTTCTTAAGTTAAATGAACAGCGCACTGTACAAACAAACTTGGTAGTATTTTGTGTCATTATTTGTCACTAGGAACAAAGAAGCTTAATGGATAAGAGCTGTGAGTAATGTGCTGTATGCTAAGATATACAATTTTTATGTCGAACATTCGCAATGCTTCTAAATTACCTCGATATCACGATAAATAGGAGTATTTAGGCAAGTGTCTTACCATGCATGCAAGCGAAAATTCCAGCTTAAGGCATTTACACTTCTAATTAAATGATCAGCTCACTGTATAAGCAGTCTGAATATGCAAATTGCATGATGAAAGAATGAACCCAAAGCTGAATTTACAAAGTGTAGAGGAATTTACGTCTGCTTCCCGTGAGACCAAATGTACAACTTAGGCTGATAGAACGACGACGATTGTGCTATCTCATGAATATTGATGTTTGTGTGATGGGAAGTTGAAATTTTGCATTATGGGCTGACATGTTTTATGAATTACTTTGTTAATCTCATGACTGGAATATTTTAGAGACAAGTTATGATGTTTGTTGAGATTTCATGTTTCTTTAAAGTTTAACAACAATTTCTTCAAAATTTGTTTTTTCAAACTGTGTTTCTTTGAACTTGTGTTTCTTCAAAATTTGATTTCTTCATAATTTGTTTTTTTAAATTTGATTTCTTTAATATTTGTTTCTTCACTTTTTTTGCATTTAAGTTTTTATATTTCAATTTTCTAGTGAAAACTTCAGTTTTGAAGTCTTCAAATGTATTTTTGATGATATAGGTTTTTTTTTGGAATACATAGTATTCATTCTATTCCTTCTATGACTGACATTGGGGCAAAGTTCATTTTAAAAGTCATGACTCCCATCCTCTTTGACTAAGCCACTTATTTGCAATATACTGACAGGAAAGTTATGATTAGTGTTTTGAACCTTTTATCTTTAATTTTTCATTATTTATTTCATTATTTTTATTTATTTTATTATTTTAATTTTGTATGTGTTTTGTTAGGTATATGCATGTACTTTTCCTTATGTTTTAAATTTGTACTGGAATATTTAATAATTTAGTAATTAATAATTATAAGGCAAATCTTATCACTTTTGTTACCTTTTGGTCACCTTTTAGTATTCATTTTGTAGTATTCTAGAATGTAATTTTGTAGTATTCTAAATGTTATTTTGTAGTATTCTAAATGTAATTTTGTAGTATTCTAAATGCAATTTTGTTGTATTTGAGAATGTAATTTTGTAGTATTCTAGAAGGTTTTTTTGTAGTATTTTAGAATGTAATTTTGTAGTATTCTAGAATGTAATTTTGTAGTATTCTAGAATGTAATTTTGTAGTATTTAGAATGTAATTTTGTAGTATTCTAGAATGTAATTTTGTAGTATTCTAGAATGTAATTTTATTCTTGTTTGCTTCTTTTCAGGAGCTGTAAAATGGCTGCACCTGGTGAGACGTTCATCCCCATGGTATCCTCTACACCACCTCCCATGGACGATGTTGCATCTAGCGATGAAGAGGACGAATTTGGGACGTTTTCAAGCGCCCGAATCAATGACCCCTTGGGATCCCCAGATAAAGTGCAATTAAAAGATTCCGACCAGCATTTTATGCCAATTCAAGCCTTGCACTCACCACCGTCTGAATCGAATGATGATTTTGGTGGATTTGCTGCATTCAAGACTTCTAATAAACCGGAAAAGACAGGGATCTCTTTTGCTTTTGAAAACGGGGATAAAACTGACAGTGATTTCAGCCCAAACTTTGCTCAGTTTGAATCAAAGCAAGTGCCAAATGCCTCGCAGATGAACTCCCACCATCATGATGATAAAGTACCACTATCGAATGGTATCAGCGGCATGGATCACCATGATACAAACGACAAAGAGAAAAGACAGTATTTTGACTCAGTACTCAAAGGATCACATTCGGACAGTGCACTGAAAAGTGGAACGATTGACATTGAAAACAATATAAAGACATTGCATAGTATTCAGGAGCCTCAGCTGCCGAACGAACAGGGTACCTTGTTTTCATCCTCGCATTTCAACCACACAGAAAACCCTGAGGACACAAGCAAAAGGAAAAATGGAAATTGCGATGAAACAGAATCTGCTGAAATCCCAAGGTCATTAAACTTTGGATCTAATATACCAAAAGAAGCCAGTATACAGCTGTCGCCAGATGAAGTGAGCAACGAAAGCAGTTCCTCTGAAATACATCACCGAAAGTCACATGACACGAGCAGCACATTATCCTCAGGTAACAGCAAAGAGGATGAGGAGTGGGAGACTTCTGGTACATTCCAAGGGATACCATCTGCAGAAATTAACAGAAATAAACTAAGCTCCTCAAACACCAGTGATTCTTTAAATTCAGGCAGTGATGGACCTGGTGATGACTTTGGCACATTTAAAAGTACTAATGAAACATTTCCCAAGAATGCAAGTCAATATGCTAATGTAGAAAAGGGTAAAGTTCAAGATAATGAATATTCAGACGAGACTTTTGGCGATTTTGATTCTGTACCCAAACCTTTAGAAGCAAGTGACTTTACTCAGGATGACGGCGAAGACGACAATGAATTTGGTGATTTTGGTTCGTTCAATGCTGTTCCTGAATTAGATTTGCAGGAAAATGGTGATGGTGATTCAAAAAGGAAAAACAATGAGGATGATAATTTTAAGAAGTCTGAGGATGGTTTTGAAGAGTTTGGTACTTCCTTGAGGAATTCACAAGCAACTGAACCTCCCAGAGACAGTGAATTTGGGGGTTTTGGTTCATTGCAAGCTGATAAACCATCAGAAGATGATGAAAAGGCAAGATCTATATATGACAATATATCTAAACCTAAGCAAACAAATGCCAATTTTGGTGATTTGAATTCTTCTGTATCTGCCAATGATTTTAAAAATGACACTAGTAGAACTGATAATAACAGTGGTGAAAAAAGTAGTTGCAAAGCTACAAATGATGCAGATGATTTTGGTTCATTTTCAAAACCTTCTGGAGAACCTACGGAAGAAGAAGAGGATGAGTTTGGTCATTTTGGATCCTTTAAGACGCAAGATACTGCAAAGGCAAAGACAGAATATGTGGAGAAGAAACAGAGCAGTGATTTTGCAGCATTTGATGCCTTTAAAGGTGGTAAAGACAAGGATGCTGCTGCTGATGACGATGATGATGATTGGGCTAGCTTTTCTTCTCCAGACCCGCAGCAAAGGGTAAACTGTCTTCCTCTAAAAGCCTCAGTGAAACTGTTGGACATTCTGATGACTTTGGAGATTTTGGATCATTCAGTACTCCATCATCCAAGATGACATCGTGGGTCAGTTTTGACCGTGGAGCTTTGTCCTCATTTGATTCGTCCAAAACACAATCTTTAAGAGGGGTAAGTACACAATTTTTTGCCTTACAAAATGTGTTTCCGTTTTCCCCATGTTCATGCCAAACGATGATTCCTTATCAAAACTGGGAAGACTGTGAACCATGGATCAACAATTCTGCGCTAAAGTAAACTTGTCCACCGGGCACAATCTTTGTATTTATGGTTTTCTGGGAGGAAAATAATTTTGCTCAATAAAATTTTGCGTGTACATGTAATTTACAAATGAAGTTATGACAGCTGGTTGTCTGAAAGGCATTCTGTATGCAACATAAGTTGAAATGTTAGAAATGGTCACATATATTTCATGATGTGACAATTGATTTGTCGATCCTTGTAATGTTTGATATGATTTTAAGGTTGTAATTAGTTTTATCTGTAGGGTCATCTGTAGTGGAATGCTTTCTTCATATTGGACCTGATTTTGAAATGATTTTAAGGTTCCAAAAAAAAATACAAGTTTGAGGTTGGCCTAAAATAGCCTAGTTTTTTTTATGAGAATAAAATATTTTGACAAAAGATAATCTGTAATGGATTGATTTCTTCGTTTTCTTCCTTACAAAATGTGTTTCCATTTTTCCCATTTTCCCCATGTTCATGCCGAACGATGTATCCTTATTAAGACTGGGAAAACTGTGAAGCAGGGATCAACAATTCTGTGCAAAAGTAAACTTGTCCACCGAGTTTAAAAATGACAAACTCGGGATATTTTTTGTTCAGTTTCACAAGCCATCACCACTGCGAAACAATTTAGATTAAACAATGAGTAGCCAGTGTCGTTATAACATAAAAATATTGCCGTGTGCGTTCAGTTAAGTAATCAATGAATAGGTCTGAATTTAGTGAAAACGTTCGACAATATTGAAACGCAATGGGAGTTTGAAACATCATATCGAAGTATTATTAGGGCCTACATCAATAGTATGTGAACATCACATTGGAATATTCACATCAGAATATTATTAGAACATCACATCAACATAAATAAAATTATTCATGAATTTAATAACGACAAGTTGTAATTAAATTCATTCATGAATTTATTAATGACAAGTCGTAACTGATTATCATTTCGAATTATAAAACGAGCTTAATCAGACCAAAATTAAAGCGGTCCCTTATGGAAATAAAGTTTCTACTCTCCTTCCAGTTCAGTGTTTTCCTTTTCAATGTGCAGATTATTTTTAGTCACTAGTGCAATATTGCTTGTACATTTTTTGCTTTTCTGTTATTTTTGATTCCAGCATTTTGTAGCCTACATTTGTGTATGTAAATTCAATCTCTATAAAATAGATACATGTGTAACCAACAATTTTAAGCAAACTTTTTTGCCATATAATTGAGCTTTGGTAGTTTAAAAAAGTGCGGTACGGCTGTACTTTATGTTCTATAAAAGGAATTTAGCGTACTGCCATTATAACACGGCCGGAAATTGAGTGACTTTCTTAATTCATTTCTTGATTGCCCACGATAATCCATGAAATATTTTGAAAGCATGTCAAGTTAAAAAAGGTAAGCAAAACTGTTTGCCAACCTCAAAAGACCCAATTCCTTAGACGAGACAGAAAAAGCTGTGCAATGTTTATTGCAGCAATTTGGCAACTTGTTAGGACTTTAAAATTACAGGAAAATAAGTACAAAGTGCACTTTTGTTGAAACTTCTCCATCATAGAAAAGAAAAGAAAACAAAAAATGTTAAAGCTGTATAACTGCAAACAAATGCTATTTCGTTGTTTTGAAAACGTGTATTCTACTTCCATCTCAAAGATTCCATAATCCCTTCCTTGGAATCACTCTCGACTCCAAATTTTCCTATCTCCCCCAAATCAACTCCCTCAAAACAAAATGCCACAAAGTCCTCAATCTCTTCAAGGTCCTCTCAAGCACTGACTGGGAAGCAAACCGGCTCACTCTGCTCACCTTATACCACTTCCTCCTCAGATCCAGGCTGGATTATGGCAATTTCATCTTCGCCTCCGCCTGTAGATTTTACTTGATACACCTGGAGGTCACTGAGAACACTGCCCTAAAGCTTTGCCTTGGCGCCACTCACACCTCCCCTATCACCAGTCTCTACGTCGAGGCCAGTGAACACCCCTTTTGACCTCCCGATGCACGAAGGCTGGCCTCCCCCTTTGCTCTCCTCATCCTCACCGATCCACGTAACCCTTGCTTCCATTCCATCCGTCCTCTCTCCTTCACCAACCTCTTCAATCTCAACAAACGCATCCCCCCACCTTTCGGGATTTGGATGCACTCCCACTTCTCCAAAGCCAACATCAACATTTTCACGATCGCCAGATGCACCATCCCACCTACACCCACCTGGAATATTCACACCCCCCCCCCCAAGGTGTACCTTGGTCTTTCCTCCAAGAAAGCTCTTCACAACCCAGCTTTCTTCCACTTCAAATACTGCCAACTCAGTAGACATTTCTATAACTACTCCTTCCTCTTCACCGACGGCTCCACACAGGAAGGCTCTTTTCCAGCCGCCGCCGCCTGTCCCAGTCTCACACTCTCCTCAAGATTGCCCGATGGAGCCTCAATCTACTCTGCAGAAGCATAGGCCATCCTCCTGGCCTTAAACTTTGTTGAACTCTCCTTCCACCCCAGCTTCGTCATCTTCTTCGATTCTAAATCCATTCTCACTGGCATCCTTAACATGATCTGGTTTAATCCACTCATCTTACAAATCCTCAATAAACTTCACGCTCTTTCCTTAAGTTATCATTTGCTGGATCTCCAGCCACATCTGCATTCCTGGCAATGAAAGAGCTGACAGAGCTGCCAAGAACACTCTGTCAAATCACATCTCTCCTTTTCCTATCCCGCACTCAAGACCTCCATTTCTCCACTTCCAGCTACCTCAGTAAGACCTGGCAAGACTACTGGAATCTTAACTTCACACCATCAAACCCAAAGTCGGGACCAATGTCCCCCTGCACAGCCGCAACCGCAGGGAGTACGTTGCTATCACCCACCCGCATCCGCCTCGGCCACACCTTTTTCACCTACTCTCACCTACTTTCCGGCTCCCCTGCTTCTCTCTGCCCTACATGCAACACCGATCTCTCCATTAAGCATATCCTCTTAACCTGTCCCTTATAACTAAACTCCAGATCACAACTCTTTCCTTCCATCTTAATTTCCGATCTTCTCAAGAACAATCGTACATTACCTCCAACTTCATCACCTTTCTCCGCGACAGCAATACATTCCACCTGATTTAAACCTCCCTTTCTCTCTCTGTCTTACCTTCCTCACCTTCCTTTAATACCTTAACTTCTTTCCTTTATCCACCTTCTCTTCCTCCTTCCCTCTATCCCACCTCTCTTTCCTCTCTATCCCAACTCAAGCACCTTAGTTTTTAACACCCTCTTGACACATTTGACTCTGACTGTCGCGTGTCGTTAAACATCCTCAAACCAATCCAAACCTGTTATGTATACATGTAGGTATAATTTCTTTCCCTTATCCACCTTCTCTTCCTCATTCCCTCTATCCCACCTCTCTTTCCTCTCTTCCCAATCAAGCACCTTAGTTTTTAACACCCTCTTGACACATTTGACTCTGACTGTCCTAATTATCAAACCAATGAAACCTGTTATGTATACATGTAGGTATAATTTCTTTCCCTTATCCACCTTCTCTTCCTCATTCCCTCTATCCCACCTCTCTTTCCTCTCTATCCTTACTCAAGCACCTTAGTTTTTAACACCCTCTTGACACATTTGACTCTGACTGTCGCGTGTCGTTAAACATCAACAAACCAATCAAAACCTGTTATGTATACATGTAGGTATAATGAAAAATGCCTCAAATCATGAATATACTGTATATACAACACTATAAATGCAGAAAAAGAAAATACTGTACTAGAACATTACTTGAAATTTGAAGAACAAGTGGATTCTAACATTTAACATTAAACAATGGTAAATTATTAAATAAATGTGGTGAAATATCTATGTTAATACATTCCAATCAGTTTAGAATTTATAACATTTTAAAAGAGTAGGAAAATGCTTGTAAAACACCTTATACAAGTATCTCCTTCACCATGATGATGTCATAAGACAGGCACATTACATCACAAATCTCACATAAGTCTTATAAATTGAATCACTTTTTTGCACCAAACATTTCCTGTTCATTGTTGAGAAAGGGTGTGTATATAATTAAAAAGAAAATTATTTTCTTCTGGTACAATCCAAATCACAAAAATCAAAAAACAAAATAATTCTTTTTCAAAATTTAACTATGACATCATAGATGTTGCCAATCTGGCACTGTTAAGTCTAATTTGAAAAACCTTTCAAATTTCCTAAACAGAATAAGGTAATTACATAATTTGATCACCACACTGATTTAAGTAATTTTTTTTCTCCAAAGAGCTTTGAATCCAATCCATACATTCTAATGGAGTGCAAGTATGTGCCTGATAAGGTGTTTTACGGAGAAAATCCTTTTTCCTATATGGAATTGCATTTTTGTCGAGAGAAAGCTTGTCTTCCTTTCCTTTGGCATGCTGCATTATAAGATTGTCTTTTTCCAATAGATTTTGGTGTATCATTGATGGACATAGTTTCATTAGAGCTTGTTGTGCAAACTGCATCTGTGGCATTGGCCTGTTCTTTTTGTCTTTTCTGATCTTTCTGCCTTTTCTGATATTTTTTCCTCTCATGATAATGCCTCTGGGCTTCTCCGTAAAGTTCCAACATACATGTTATTGATCTGCTTTCTCATCTTTAGTAGATAGTAAATCACTTAGTGCATGGCACATGTATGCCCCTCACATGTTCAGTGCATTGAGTGGTGTCATGTTGTACATGTGTGAAATACTGATTTATTTTTAATAGAAACGCACACACATTAGATATGGTCTGTTCTGTATTATGTCTAAATCTAAACTGAAAATTATATTTGCAATAAATGTTTCAAATCACATGCATAGGTTTGGCCATACAAAGGGCTTTTAAGTGAGAGAAATGACAGGTTAGGCGATTAGGGAATTATGGTACTTGGGTAAAGTTGTGTTTCCATGTGCGAGTATCCGTAAGCGTATGCGCAAGACAAAAATCGCTTCTGTGTAATTTCAGTAGGACTGTTTCCATGTGACAGTAAGCGTGTGCGTAAACGTATACGTATTGGTATGCGTAAAAAATCACCACATTTAGCGATTCTGTGCGTGAAATTATGCATACACAGAGGTATTGGAAAACTTGGGGCAAAAATCCAGTGATAGCGCTTTCTTTATTTAGGAGTTATAATGAATATATGAATCAGGAAAAAGTCTTTAGTACCATCTGTCAGTGGTGCTGGAAGATACTTGAATCTGGGGGGCACAGCAGGATTTAACGGGCACTTTTTTTCCAAAGACACATTTTTAAAGCATGTACAACAGCATTGCAACGTAGGAACAAAATACCCCCACCCCCTTTCAAAATGGTAAAGAAAGCGTTTAAAATTTGGTATCATTTGTGTACAAACCACTGAAATCAGACTAGTTGTGACATCACAGCCTTAAGATTCTTCAAATTCTTTATGTATTATATCATATTTTGTGGCTTAAAAACCATTGGACTGTTGGATATGCCAGGAAAGTAGTAAAACAGAATCTTGTTAAGGTGATGATAATTTACCACCTGAAAAAAAGTTCAAGAAATAATTCAAATAGTGAAAAAGTAAAATGAATTGTCTTTAAAATACATTAACAATTGTTGAGGATGTAGGTGCCAAACTTTCATTGTAGATTTACAGTAATACTCTAAGTCATTTCTACATAGATAATACAGAGCTTAGATATCTCTTTAATGGAATAAGATTTTTAAATACTATCTTTACCATTTTGTATCTCTAACAGTCCTCTTTCATATAAGATCAACTTGCTTGACCACTGAACTAATCCTTTTTAACTTTGTAGAGAAGGTGGAGAAGGACACATAATTCTACGACAAGGTATACATGATAAGTTTACCCTGGGACCCATTTCAAAGATGTGCCATTTAATACATTTTTGGTGGTTTACACATTACTTCCATGCAGTTATTACGGACACATGAAAAGAGACACCATGCCCATGCTAAGGTATACGGATACGCACACATGGAAAAAGAGCTTCAGAGTTATGACAGATGCATTATAGTTGATAACTGGTATTTGGGGGTGATTGATTTCTGGACATTACAGTGTGTTCTCACATTTAAGTGACAATAAGGTTGTCAGAGCAGAGTGAGGTTTGGTAACCCCTTTTATATGACATGCTGTGCCAAAACATTGATGGACTGTTTGTATATAATGACATAGTTCATGTAGGTATCTTGCCAATGAGTCCTTGTCACTACATACATGTATGTGATGTCCGAAACATGTAGTGATGTCCGAAACATGTTGTGATGTCCGAAACATAATTTATAGTTTAGTTGCACAAAAATCGCCATAACTTTAAAGATATAAAATGTTTTTTTTTACATGCATCTATGGCTCACATAGGGAGGTATTATCAATTAGTTTTCATTCAATTTCTTTCTTTCCATAGGTGAAATTAGAGTAATGGTTGTTTCAGACATCACATTTGTTTCAGACATCACACGTGTTGATGGAAAATCAAATTTGTCTGTAAAATTAAAAAGAAACTTGTAGATTAGTTTTTGATAATAAAAGTTACTTTATATAGCCTGTGTGTCTCTATGGTATCACTAATATAAGCACCACTTGCTTTATGGATACTCACCTAAGGATATATGTAGTACTTACCTGAGGATATATGACAACTTCAAATTGTTTCGGACATCACTTTTTTGTGATGAAAAATTGGAAAAGGTTTTCACAAACAGCCTCAACACAATTATAAGAAGTTTGGGAAGGTAAATTGAATTGACTTTTGTAGTTAAGACTTCATCATTTGTAATAATTAAAAAAATTGTTCAAATTGATGAAAGTCTCGTATTCCATGAACCCAGGAAAGAAACATGCAAATGTTGACGGAAAACGTGATGTCCAAAACAAGAAGATAAACAATGTTACTGTGCAAAAAATTTACTGTAAAGATTTACAAAAGGTATATTATACAAGAGTTCTTGTTATGCACATAAACCATGGATGAGAAAGTAGATCTTTAGTTTCTTTAATTAAAGATACATAACTTTTTTTGTGTGGCTATTTTGCAACGGCAACTTTTTCCATCAACATTTTGCTGTTCCGGGGGTGCAGTTGGATAGATCCAAAGATTAAACCAAGAAGTGTATGCTATGGGAGCTGGAACAAGGTGGATGCATGCCACACATGGACAAAACTCAACTGAAATCACTATAAACAGAGTTACTGCAGTGACTTTTTTGTTACAGGGGTGCAAAATCAGTGAAAATCTTTTGCAAAAATCACCCCTGTTACTTTTTTATGTGCCTGCACTATGCCAATTCTGATGAAAATCACCCCAGTGAAAAACCTTCACAAAACATTTAAGTGACCTTATGGAGTGTCCTTAAGATGATGATTACCCTATGACTAGCATCATGGAGCATGTATTAAACATGTATTTATTACCCCACTGGGTATAATTTCATAATTGACTGATGTGTTCATGATTTGCTCATCAGCAAACAGTTTTGTAAAGGAAGTACATTTGTCTCACCACTGACTGATATGTAAAGTACAGTTGTTACAGGCAGTCTACTTAGTTTTAGTTTTTTTTCCGCTGAACTATTGAGCAGTCAAGTTGTAAGAGAACAAGAACCTGATAATGATTTTTTGATGATTTAATTATTGTTAACTTTCCCTGTTCATATACTCTGATGGTTTATTTATAGGCTATTTTGCTTTGTCTTTCAGTAGATTTGGATAATTCATTGACAGTCAATCCTGATGATAGAATCACTACAAATTGACTGATGTGTTCATGATTTGTTGTGATTATATATAATTCATAGAATCACTACAGTGGGCAAAAATATGTTGTGATTATATATAATTCATAGCACATTTCCTGGTCACATGCAGCAGTGGCAGAGGAATTCATGGCAAGTCAGTGGGGGCAGAAAATACAGTAAGAACACTCTATTTAATAAAGGCTTCTATTGAGGATATGAAACAGAAAAATAACTTTTTAGTTCATTGAAGTGCTATCAAATGCAAAGGTATTTAAAACCATATGGACAATGTGCTCCTTTAGAATGGCCAGGATGTTAATGTTGTTCGTCCGGCCTCATGCATTGTTCGTCCGGCCTCATGCATTGTTTGTCCGGCCTCATGCATTGTTCATCCGGCCTCATGCGTTGTTCGTCCGGCCTCATGCGTTGTTCGTCCGGCCTCATGCATTGTTCATCCGGCCTCATGCATTGTTCATCCGGCCTCATGCATTGTTCGTCCGACCTCATGCATTGTTCATCAGGCCTCATGCATTGTTCAACCGGCCTCATGCATTGTTCAACCGGCCTCATGCATTGTTTGTCCGGCCTCATGCATTGTTCATCCAGCCTCAAGCATTGTTCAGCTACTAGGGAACAAAAGATTGCTGTCCTAGGAAAGGAATTTCAACTATTTTTATGAAGAGAAATTGATAAAAAGGAGAACAAATGCATTCCAGACTTGAATAGCAGCAATAAAAGGATTTGTACTGGGATGAAGAAAAAAAAGTTGAATATAGATGTGACGACTGAATGGAATTTATAATGAAGTGTCTTGGAAATGGATAGGGAAAAAACAATAAGGTTTCATTTGAATAGAGTGAAAACATAATAAACATGATAAACTCCAAGTTAATATGCAATGAATTTTCATTCTGATTTGGTAGATAGAACAGCCCTATTTGGTTAAGAAGGGGAAAAAAGGTGGGCATGTTTCTCTTGCAAATGTCAGATTTAAGTTAAGGTTGGAGGGGGGGGGGGCCTGTAGTACAATGGAGTGAGTGAAGGTTGGAATGATGAGTTGGTTAAGAGTATATTTGGTAGATAAGTGGATAGCAAAAGGTGGGTTGGGTAGTAGGTGAATTGGATGATGGTAGGTGAATTGGGGATAATAAGTGAATGGGGCATGCTAGGTGAATGGGGGATGGTAGGAGAATGGGTAATGCTGAGGAATAGAGGACGGTAGATAATTGGAGGATGGTAGATGAATGGAGGATGGTAGGTGAAGGGTGATGGTAGGGGAATGGTGCATGTCAGGTGAATGGGGGATGGTAGGAGAATGGGGAATGCTGAGGAATAAAGGATGGTAGGTGAATGGAGGATAATAGATGAACGGAGGATGGGTAGGTGAATGGGGCATGTTGAGGAATAGAGGATGGTAGGTGAATGGAGGATGGTAGGTGAACAGAGGATGACAGGTGAAGGGGGAATGATAGATGAATGGGGCATGTTAGGTTGTAAGGGGATGGAAGTTAAAGGAAAGAATATTGGGTGGAAGATGATAGAATGATTGGTAGATAAAGGAATAGGATGAAGATGGGATGGCATGGGGGGTAGGATGGGATAAAATGTGGGACAGGATGGGATGGCATGTGAGACAGGCTGGCATGTGAGACAGGCTGGCATGTGAGACAGGCTGGCATGTGAGACAGGCTGGCATGTGAGACAGGCTGGCATGTGAGACAGGCTGGCATGTGAGACAGGCTGGCATGAGACAGGCTGGCATGTGAGACAGGCTGGCATGTGAGACAGGCTGGCATGTGAGACAGGCTGGCATGTGAGACAGGCTGGCATGTGAGACAGGCTGGCATGTGAGACAGGCTGGCATGTGAGACAGGCTGGCATGTGAGACAGGCTGGCATGTGAGACAGGCTGGCATGTGAGGC
Organism: Chiridota heheva; assembly: GCA_020152595.1. Classification (NCBI taxonomy): domain Eukaryota; kingdom Metazoa; phylum Echinodermata; class Holothuroidea; order Apodida; family Chiridotidae; genus Chiridota; species Chiridota heheva. The sequence continues at coordinate 975,534 of JAIGNY010001511.1, forward strand.
TGGACAGGCTGGCATGTGAGACAGGCTGGCAGGCTGGCATGAGACAGGCTGGCATGTGAGACAGGCTGGCATGTGAGACAGGCTGGCAGGCTGGCATATGAGACAGGCTGGCATGTGGGACAGGCTGGCATATGGGACAGGCTGGCATATGGGACAGGCTGGCATGTGGGACAGGCTGGCATGTGGGACAGGCTGGCATGTGAGACAGGCTGGCATATGGGACAGACTGGCATGTGTGACAGACTGGCATGTGGGACAGGCTGGCATGTGTGACAGGCTGGCATGTGGGACAGGCTGGCATGTGGGATAGGGTGGCTCGTAGGACAGGATACCATAGAATGTGGGACAGGATGTCATGGCATATAGGACAGTGTGGGATAGCATGTGGGACAGGGTGGCGTGGCATGTGAAACAAGGTAGTGTCATGGCATTTATGACAGGCTGGGATGGCATGCGAGTCCAGGATAGGATGGAATGGCCTGTATGACAGGGTGGGATGGCACGTGGTACATGAAAAGATGGCATGTGGGACAGGGTAGGATGCCACATGGTACAGGGAGGGATGGGATGTGGGACAAGGTGACATGGTGTATGAGACAGGGAGGGATGGCATGTAGGACAGGGTGGCATGGTATATTGGGCAGGGTGGCAAGACATGGTGAGATGTCATCTTGATTGCAGGTGTGATGGCATATGGGTCATGTTGTGGAATGGTATCTGGATTTCAAGTAAGATTTGCTGTAGAGAGGGACAAAGGATAAGACATGCAGAAAAGAGGGTGGGATGGCAGTTGTGACATAGGGTGGAAAGCATGTTAAGGAATTTGTAACGTTTGCGATGTCTGGTTTTTGAGTTAAAAGCTGATCAATGTTTGAACATATTTCCATTAATGCTAAATTTATGATGTATGACTTGGTGCACAGCTGAAAATCTTCATGTAGTTTCTTTCCTAAATCTCAGTCACTGAAAATGTTGGAGAAAGTCTATTCCTGCTAGAATTTCATCAGTGGCATAGAAAGACTCTCAATAATTATTAATTAGAACTTGCTGCACCACTACAAATAACTAATTATAGGCATTTAAAAACAAAGGATGTACAAAAGAAAATACAAGGTTGCCCAAAATTGCATATTGATACTTGAGATTTTCAAACACTTATGATAATAGTCAATTTTAAAATGGTTGATTTTTAATGATTTTAATGAAATTTCTTGCAACTTTGATTTTTCAAAATAGTTTCAAAAGTATTTCAACCAACTCCTCTCAACCCTCCCTATTCGCCATCTAAAAACCCTTTCTTTACCCTCTCTTTATTGTAGCACCATGATTTTCTAACACTTCTTGGCACATATGGCTCTGACTGTCGCAGTACCATTAAATGAATATTCCCATGGATTTTCACTTTTTCATATATGATAGAAAAATCTGTAGAAACAAAGTGGTGAAAAACTATGTTAATATCTTATTCCGTTTAAAAGTTATAACAATTTAAACAGTAGAAAAATGTTCTAAAAAAACACCTTGTACATTGTATGTCCTTCAGCTTGGAGATGTCATTCAAGGCAATTCCAGCACAGTTCTTATGTATTTCTTAACAATTTAATCACACTTTTTTTACATTATCCAACAGCATTTTTGGTTCATTATAGAGATAGGGTGGATTATATAATTTACCAGAAAATATTTTGTATTTTTCTTGGTGTACATCACATTTTCAATGAGAAAATCCATATCATTTTAAAGGAAACACAAAAGACATTTTGTTGAAATTGTCTCTATGACATCACAGATGTTGCCAATCAGTCACTTTTGCCCAAATTCAAAACTACTTTAAAATTTTGTAACTTCTAAATGGATTAAGATATTCAAATAGTTTTGTCACCACTTTGTTTCTAAAATTTTTCACTATCATATATGAAAAAATTAAAATCCATGGGAATAATTCCTTTAATTGTTATAACTTCTAAACGGAATAAGATATTAACATAGTTTTTTTCACCACTTTATTTTAAAAAATTTCCTGTATCATATATGAAAAAATGAAAATCCATGAAAATATTCCTTTAAAACCTCAACAAACAAGCTCACATTTAAAGCATTTTAGTTGGTTGTTTCCTCTATACGTCCATGTAAGAATTCTCTGAACTTTTTTTACAGAACTAGAAATTACAACAAAAGATAAATACATTGTTATTTACTATTGATCATATGAATTAAGTCATTGCATAGCAAAGCTGCATGATCACTGTACCTCAACACAAGTCTTTGAATTCAATAACACAATTACACATTTGATATATGATTGAGAACAGTTTTGATAACCTCAGTTTTCCATCAAGCTTTTTAAATCCCCCTATTTTTATTCTACCTTGTAGACTAAAAGCAATGCTGCAATAAAGCTGCAAATTATTTTGTATTTTATCTTTTATCATTTATTCATTTCTACTATTGAATATCTCTTGGTATTCTACGGAGAAAAAAAACTTAACATTTCATTTCCGTAATGGTGACTCTTACATTGTGATGACTATGACCCAAATAAGGAAGCAATGCTACAAATTGCTTCCATTCAGCAAGAAAGATGTTTACAGTAAATCCTACATTTGGAAGTGAATAACAAGAGATTCATCAAAGTGAATTTATAAATTAAAATCCAGTTTAATTACTTGAGTGGAGATTTACAGAAAAACTGTCTTTCTTTGAGATTTTAATACTGAAGGTCAAGGACTTTAATTCCACTACAGAAAGTTTCTGAGTGTTAATCTTTCAAGGCCAATAGGCTATTTGTGTTTTAAAGGACTATTCCCATAGTTTTATGTAGAAATTTATTTGAAAGAGCATACTTCTAGATCCAGTTTGGTACAACAATCAGGTTTATATATTCTGTTCAGGACATGGATTTTTAAAGATTTTCCAATTGCAGTTTGGTACAACAATCAGGTTGATATATTCTGTTCAGGACATATGGATTTTTAAAGATTTCCCAATTGCAGTTTGGTATAGCAATCATGTTGATATATTCCATTTAGGACATATGGATTTTTAAAGATTTCCCAATTGCAGTTTGGTACAACAATCAGGTTGATATATTCTGTTCAGGACATGGATTTTTAAAGATTTCCCAACTGCAGTTTGGTGCAACAATCAGGTTGATATATTCTGTTCAGGACATATGGATTTTTAAAGATTTCCCAATTGCATTTTTGAAAGTTTTTGTACAGTATGATGAATTCATGTTTGATGATGACATAGATGCAATTCCATTGCAAATGTTTATGTATTTCTTTAAACGTTTATTGGTTTGTTTCTGTATGATTAGAAACACGGAATGCTCCAAAAGTTATTAAAGTAGGGTATATTTGGCAATGTATATAAATACCTGACTTTTATTATTTTATTTTTCTAGCAGGTTTTACTAACAAAAAAGGATGATAAATTTTAATTAAATACTGTAAACCCTCTAATAAGTGCCGTGGGCGCTTTTGAAAACTTTCTAGAGGTGGGGCTCTTTGGAGATACTGTGTACATATAGCCTAGCCTTACGAACATTGCACTGCACATTTAGTGCTACACAAATGCATGTATCGGAGTCTATGCTAACGTTAGTACTATAGTTATGATAAGTAAAAATAGTTTCATAAAGATCTTTTACATATTGCCACATAAATTTTCCACCAATAAAAATTGTATTATAAACATCAAGATACATGTACATACCCTGGTATCTAAATAATTTTCCCTTCATATTTCACTTCATAATAACATAAATGATTACAGGGCAAAAGTTTCAATCATTGTACGGCCATAATGACAGAATGATGTTTGGTGGTTGTGCAATATATCACTACACATCCTAAGCACTGGTGTGGCAAGTGCAAATCAGCTCTGGCAGACTGGCAATGTGTCACAGCCAGTGTCCGAAATTAGCATTTTGATTTAACTAGTCCATCAGGCATCACTGCTCTATTTTCAACTAGCCCGATTTAATTTTGTACTAGCCCGACTTTTTACAGTATTATTTAATCTTGTGATTTTATTGTAAACACGTTTCTTTGCATTGTCATGCCACCCAGTTCAACAATGTCAACAGCCATTGTCACACCAGTTTTATTATTATATTTCCTGCAAAATAAATGATACACCATAGACCAAATTAAATGTAAATGCAACTCATTCAGATGTATTTTGTACCTTAATTATATTACTGAATAAATCAACCATGCAATTAATGAATGTTTCATTAACAATGATTTGTTTATATCAATTTATTTATGCAAATGAGCTTGAACAATAAAATATGGAAAATGTTTTTCAATAACGTTCATTATGAGAAGCTTCCCAAAATAGGCCTATAAATACATGCGACCAAGTTTTCCTATTCTGAAAATCAAGGGAAAAATTCCATTTTCATGTTTTCAATATTTACAATATAGTTTCAAAGTTGCCATTACTTGGTGGTTGTGTAATTTATTTAAAAAAAACATTGAGATATGTAGGTCACTTATTCACTACCGGTACCTATAATATTACACAGACTTTGTCTTTTCACACAATGTACATACAGCGCAATCAGCATTCTGTTAGTGCAATGATCACGATAAGACCATGCCATTCAAATATTGTGTGCAGAGCTAGCTAGAGCAGAGCTTGGGCTCATTAACATAATCATGCCAAAGTTGATAATCCTGATTGGTCACAATATAACTGTCAATCTGTAAAGACCTGTTGTGTTCATGCCAAATAAGGAAGTTTCAGGGTGTTAACTTTTAGCCTGTGGAAGATTTTAGCAGGAAAATTTGCCAATACAATGGAAGTGCATTCATGATATTAAGCTTCAGCCTCCAGGCTGGGCAGTCAGGCTTCGACTTTACTATGGTTAATTGTATACATAAAACATTGAGAAAAATTTTTCAGATGCCTGGTACAAAAGGCAGATGATCGGGTCACGGCGACATGATTTTTTTGCAAAACAATATCATTACACAATAGCTCCATGATCACACTTAATAACCTCACGAAATAGCATTGTACAAAGCCATTAAAAAAAAAAAAATGTGAATTGAAAATCCCCGTAATATCATAATTATCAATATTATTTTGTATGAAAAAGATTTAATTGCCGGTGCAATTGAGAAAAACACAATTAACCTACTCCCATCCCCTGAATAAGTCAAGTACTAAAGCCCTCCAGCTGTGTGCAAAGAGGTTGCGTGATTATATTTAGATCAGGGGAAATCCATTGATAAACCACATTCCAGAACACACAATCTGTGAATACGCATGCCCCAAGCCTAGTCTCTGGATCTGGCAACCTTTCACAAACTTTGCAAATTTTTTGCAAACACTGTTAGTGTATACATTCTTGTTACATCTAACATTAACACTAACAGTACGTGAATATACATGTATACAAAAATGTATACGTGTATGCATCATCAGTAAACTTACATAATGAAAACATGGTACACGGACTGAATAGGATTTAAATCGGAAATATTGCAAACATTATAGCGTAAATATCAACGTTTAAAGTCAGCTATAACTTGTAGGTATGCTGTCTTGTCTATTTCTGTCATAAATCTAGATCATTTTATCTGATTTTTGGACTAGCCCGACAGGCATTCAGGACTTAAATTCCACTAGTCCGACGGCCATTTTAGCTAGCCCAGACTGTTGGACTTATGCTAATTTCGAACACTGGACTTTGTGGGAGAATGCGTTACTGTGATGTCATACTGAGCCTTTTCCTATTGGTTTATTGGCATTCTTTGTGAACCTTATAATTTGAATATCTTCTGGTAGGAATAACATATCAAAATGATTTTTGTACTAAATTGTTTCTAAAATGTTATCTTTCTTATGAAAGGTTACAAAAAAACATGAGAATATTCCTTTAAGTACTTCATTCACAGTATGTATGTTATAAAGGTATATGGACAGGTAGCAACAACATGAGCTGAAAATGTTTAAAATATACTAAATAATAAGCAAGCAGCAAAAAGTCACATCAAAAGCGTTCAGGAATGGACCATTTTACAGCATTTTAAAACTTAGATATCTAATTAGCATAATTTGTGCATTATTTTGTGACCTCAGAATGGGACACCTAAAGATTGCTCAATAATAACATATTGTTATTTGGTCCTTCCAAATATTTTGAATGTGAGAAATTGACTACAGTGAACATGAAATTGGATATTATTGTAACCTTGACCCAGATTTACAACACAATTGAAGAACCATATTTGAAATTGTGGAAGTATAGAGAATCAATTTAAAGTTGTTACATGTAGCTTTATTCCTGTTCATATATCATCACTTTTGCACCTGCTGAAGTATTTTACAAACTATTGATTCGTCATAGCTTAATTACTATAAGTGCTATGGTGAATGTTTATAAAGAGTTTTGCTCAGAATGTAATGCACTTTCATCAGGGTAAATAAATGTCTAGTTAAAGGCTAGCTAAATCCATCCTAGCCATTAGGCTAATAGAGCTCGTGCTTATCCCCGGTTTCAATGGCGCAAGCAGATGAGAGTACATGACTCCCTCTAGACAGGACACTAGTACATCACAGATTAACTCCTCTGGTACTCATTTTACAGCTGAGTGGACTGAAGCAAGTAGAGTAAAGTGTCTCCTTAAGGACACAATGCAGCGCTCAGGACTGGAATCGACCGGTACCTTTCAAATAGGAGCATGACTCCTTAAACACTGAGCCACTGCACCTCCTAAAGAAAAATCCCTACCTGTGTAATAGGCCATAGTGCAGGCCATATAGGCCATAGTACAGGCCATATAGGCCATAGTGCAGGCCATAGGCTTTGCAGTCAGACAGTACCAACTTGAGTTAATAGGCCACTGTAACATTGACTTTACCATTGAAGCTTAGGCCTCATCCAAAGTTGCTTGCACTTAGCAGTTCCCCCGATGTTCATTGCAACTCAACCTGATGTCATGTATATAAGTGTCACTTTCTGTGATTTGATATGTTTTTAGTGCCGTTTTGCATCATACTTGTACGATGGTTTCCGTGAAAGTTCTCTAGTTAAACTTATAGGGATCATCCGTTAGTGTACTTACTATCAGTGTTAAGTTACAATGTACACAGTGTATGTTGTTGTCAGGGCAGGTCAAACTCAAAGAGATGTCATGTAATGATTATTCATGAGGTCCTATTCACAACTTTGGGTTTGTTTACATGAAGGCAACTTTGGGTTTGTTTATGTGACATCATAAATAGTGAGTTAAAGCTGAAAAAGCCCTAGAACCAGCTTTGGTGTTAGCGTAAGTTTTAAATTGAAAATATGATGTTTTGGGCATAATAACAAAAACGTTAATGGCAATAATAAAATGAACTGTTTAAGGAGTTGTGTATGTTTGAAAGAGAGAGGATTCTGGACTGTGGTGGGGTGAGGATGTGTGTTGCAGGTTGTGAATAATTGTAAGTTAAACATTTCTTATTGGCTAATAAGTTTAGTAAGTTTATAGCAAGGAATAGTTATTGTAACTGTTGATTGATATTATTAATTCAAGGATTATTTTTATGCTTGTGGTCTATTGAATTGAATATCCTGTTGGTGATATTTTCCAGTCTGATTGAATTGAACTTCAAATTGATTACATTGATATGTGGAACTATTTAAGCTTCTCTGTGTCTTATTGAATTGGCAATTAATCAACCTATTTGGAATCATCATATCTGCAATTAGTTGGGTCTCATTGTTAGTCTAGTTACCTAAAATTAATAAAGTAACCCTGTTATCTCAGAGGTTTACAATTTGATAGTATCCCCGGTATAACCCGGAGGTTTACACCTGTCCATATACCTTTAAGTAGGGTAGGGTTGGCCGCTACATTGGTATTGACCCAAATCAGTATTGTCTATATTCAGTCCAAGGGTTTCAAAATGTTGAAGCATAAGGAATTTTAATGTTTCTGTGATTGATTGTTTGAGAAAGAGACCTGTAAATAACTATTCTGATCAAAATATTGGGGTTTTATTTTGAAGATAATACAGTATTTACATATTTTCAATTCAATTCTGTAAATCACTGAAATTTATTTTTGTCCTGTAACAAGATTCCCTCGTATGAAACAGTAAGTATTATTTCAATATAATGAATTGCAATTTGTATATTGATATTTTGCTCATATTGATACATTTTTGGTGATAATTATATCAATTTTGTCTTAAGGTCAATCAATATCACTCAATTAGAGCTGTGACCGTTTAGCGTGTACACGCTACACGCTCGCAAATCTTGTAAACGTTTACTAAATACTTCATTGCGAGTAATAGTTTTTCATACATCATAGTGTCTTGCCGTTGAAAATCAATATTCATGATTCAAATCACACACACATTCGGCTGACAAAATTCCAATCAATGACTTTTTACAAACTGTAAACCCGATTAGTATAATCCTTTTTAAATGTGCGAATCACAAATGCGCAGTAATGACCAATGAATGGGGATATTATGCACTTTGATATTGCCGAAATTTGAGTAATCTAACTTGTAAAATGCACCGCGAATGTGCAGCAGTAAACAGTGAAACTAACAATAGGCCTAACGTTAGGCCATAAGGCTTTAAATCCCACGCAATCAAGGCCCGTTTTATCGACCAAAAAACACTTGAATCGTGACAATCAGTACATTAACATGTAAATTTTACCTGATGAGTCAAATCAATTTTGCAAAAAAGAAAAAATGTTGCATAATAAATAAACAGAAAAAGGTTTTAACAGAGCTGAAATTATGCATGCTTCGCAAAGATGGCGGCCATTTTTTCTAATATTTCAGAACTTCCTGGTGGTGGCGTAGTTTTGAAATGATTTACGGCGAGGTATATCATAGGCCTCGGTATGCAAGCTTTTCACAGAACTTTGAAAGCCGTAGCGAATAGGACAAAAAAGTTACGCGATGTTGAGTTTAAATGACATTGAAAGGAAGTTATCTGTTCTTTCTAAACTGAATTTCCATGCATATTTTCCACAAAAATGATGATTTATACTGTAGAAGTAAACTTTTTACGATTTGGAAAGCAAAACTCACCGTCTATTTGGGCAATGCAGTCACTACTTTTTGCCATACTGGTTCTTGTGATTTTTTACTTCGCCTCGTAGTTTTGGAGCATTTTTGGTGTATTTCCGAAAATTACGGTACTAAGCTCGTGTACACGATACACGCTCGCTTTTTTTGGCGTGTACACGTTTACTAAAATCCCTAAACGTTCACAGCTCTACACTCAATCCTACTACAGTAGTATGCTATCTTTGTGTGTTCAATTTTGTGTAGTTGGTTTATTGTGTGAAGCTCAAGCAATTTCTTGCTCCATATACATATATATATATATATGTATATATATATATATATATATATATATATGTATATATATATATGTGTATATATATATATATATATATATATATATATATATATATATATATATATATATATATATATATATATATATATATATATATATATATATATATACTCATGGGTGTATACTGAGATGTGAAACGTACAATGGTGTTTACAATGGTGTGTGTGTGTGATGTCCATATGCAAACAGAGCTGAGCTTGAGATGTGAAGAAGCATACAAGCAAGCTTGAATTATAGAAAGATTGATAACAAAATGCAAACAAATACTGTACGTGTACATTGTACTGTATGACAGTTGTCAATCCAGGAAAAGAATTTTTCTATTTATTCATTTGCCATGTTGAGATTACTACTGTTGACAAGATTCCCAGGTGGCACTGCAAAGCGAAAATAATCACTGTTTAATCAATAAAGATTCCCCTCCAGAATCCAGATATCATTGGCCTTGTCCAAGCGATAGTTTTCTAAAAACATGTTGTCTTAGCTAGATTTAATTTTTTATATAACACGATTTTACAAATATGTGCCTCTGTAAAACCTATGCATTTTCTATTTGTATCCTTGAAAATTTGACCATTATACAATTTAGAACCTTATAGACCAACCTGAAGTTTCAGAGCCAATTTCTTGTAAAGAGGGTTAAAGCCATTAAATCATATGTTACTATTTTTTTCTGGGGTGAACAAAGGGAAAAGCTTTGTGGTAGGGCTGTGCATTTTCGTTTTATAGCCTAAACGTTTAAATTGCTGAATTTCCATTCTTGTAAACGGACCCACACCCAACCCCAGAAAGAAATGTGTTCAATCGGACCTCGGAAGTGTTGAAAAAAAACGACAAAAAAAAAAAACGTAACCATCACGATTTCCAGCCCTGAAAATAAGTAAGGAATGTCACAAAACTTGAGTAGGGGCCTATATATTAAGTCTTCAAATTACCAGTAAGGCTGAAAAAAAAAGTGTCAAAAAGGATAAAGATCCATGGTTTTAACACGCTTTAAAACGATGTAGAAATGAAATATTAGCAAGTAAATTGCTGTATCTTGCAAGCATTTTGATGTTTTCAACACATATCACAAGATTCAAAAGTGTGCCTCTATCTTGCAGCTAGTGTACTGTGTAAAAATATCCAACCCAGTGTCATTTCAACTGTACTCTATTTTATGCAACCCTCTTGGCAAAATGGCGTGATGTTTCAAACCACGTTGAAATCTCAGCAACTTCAAATGATTTTTTCCATTTATTTCGCAATCTTTTTTCCCTTTTGAGCAATTTATTTGACTCATCAGGTAATCTTTGCATTTGATTGTGTGAAAATAACAAATCAAAGCCTTTTTGTCTGTGAATTTCTGGGTCCGTTTACAGGTGTTAACCTAATGCAGATTTATGCCTGTTGTTTATCAGTCCTTAGCCTCCACATCAAGCAGCTCTTAGAATTTAGCGATTCAAAGCCAAATATAGCCCCATTCATAGCTAATTAATACGAAATTCAACTCATGCCTTAAAAAGGATTAGATCCTTTGTTGATGGTATGTCAAGATTGAATTGTAAAAGCCATTGAATGAAAGTTTTGTGTGTGTTTGAATGTTATTGATAAATAAAGCTGTGACCATGACGTGCTCGCAAATCCTTGTAAACGTTTACTAAATGCGTATTGCGAGTAATTGTTTTTCATAGTCAGTCTTACAGTTGAAAATAATTCATGATTCTTTTTTCTTCTCACCCACATTCTGCTTTTCCCCTTTATCTCCTTTACAAACCTTCCATCTCCTCACTTTCCTAACTCTTACACCATAATTTATTAACACCCTCTTGGCACATTTGACTTTGACTGTCGCGGTGTCTTTAAACATCAACAAACCAAACCAAACCATCATTCATGATTCAAATCACACACACATTCGGCTGACAAAATTCCAATCAATGACTTTGACAAACTGTAATCCAGATTCACATAATGCTTTTTAAATGCAAGAATCACAATGTGCAGCTGTTAAATCGATTAATAATACACACGATCAAAATACCTTATCATGACAATCAGTACATTTACATGTAAATATTACGTGATGAATCAAATAAATTTTGCAAAAAAGAAAACATATTGCAAAATAAACAAACAGAAAAATTCTGCATGCTTCGCAAAGTAGACTTTTAACGACTTAGAAACAAAATTCCAGCATCTATTTGGCAATGAAGTCAATACTTTTGCCATACTGGTTGCGCAATTTTTTTACTTTGCATCGTAAATGTAGAGCAATTTTGGTGTACTTCCAAAAATTACGGTACTAAACGCATGTAAACGATACGTGCTCGCTTTTTTTTTGGCGTGTACACGTTTACTAAATTCCCTAAACGTTCACAGCTCTACACTCAATCCTACTACAGTAGTATGCTATCTTTGTGTGTTCAATTTTGTGTAGTTGGTTTATTGTGTGAAGCTCAAGCAATTTCTTGCTCCATATACATATATATATATATGTATATATATATATATATATATATATATATATATGTATATATATATATGTGTATATATATATATATATATATATATATATATATATATATATATATATATATATATATATATATATATATATATACTCATGGAGTGTATACTGAGATGTGAAACGTACAATGGTGTTTACAATGGTGTGTGTGTGTGATGTCCATATGCAAACAGAGCTGAGCTTGAGATGTGAAGAAGCATACAAGCAAGCTTGAATTATAGAAAGATTGATAACAAAATGCAAACAAATACTGTACGTGTACATTGTACTGTATGACAGTTGTCAATCCAGGAAAAGAATTTTTTTCTATTTATTCATTTGCCATGTTGAGATTACTACTGTTGACAAGATTCCCAGGTGGCACTGCAAAGCGAAAATAATCACTGTTTAATCAATAAAGATTCCCCTCCAGAATCCAGATATCATTGGCCTTGTCCAAGCGATAGTTTTCTAAAAACATGTTGTCTTAGCTAGATTTAATTTTTTATATAACACGATTTTACAAATATGTGCCTCTGTAAAACCTATGCATTTTCTATTTGTATCCTTGAAAATTTGACCATTATACAATTTAGAACCTTATAGACCAACCTGAAGTTTCAGAGCCAATTTCTTGTAAAGAGGGTTAAAGCCATTAAATCATATGTTACTATTTTTTCTGGGGTGAACAAAGGGAAAAGCTTTGTGGTAGGGCTGTGCATTTTCGTTTTATAGCCTAAACGTTTAAATTGCTGAATTTCCATTCTTGTAAACGGACCCACACCCAACCCCAGAAAGAAATTTGTTCAATCGGACCTCGGAAGTGTTGAAAAAAAACGACAAAAAAAAAAACGTAACCATCACGATTTCCAGCCCTGAAAATAAGTAAGGAATGTCACAAAACTTGAGTAGGGGCCTATATATTAAGTCTTCAAATTACCAGTAAGGCTGAAAAAAAAAGTGTCAAAAAGGATAAAGATCCATGGTTTTAACACGCTTTAAAACGATGTAGAAATGAAATATTAGCAAGTAAATTGCTGTATCTTGCAAGCATTTTGATGTTTTCAACACATATCACAAGATTCAAAAGTGTGCCTCTATCTTGCAGCTAGTGTACTGTGTAAAAAATATCCAACCCAGTGTCATTTCCAACTGTACTCTATTTTATGCAACCCTCTTGGCAAAATGGCCGTGATGTTTCAAACCACGTTGAAATCTCAGCAACTTCAAATGATTTTTTTTCATTTATTTCGCAATCTTTTTTCCCTTTTTGAGCAATTTATTTGACTCATCAGGTAATCTTTGCATTTGATTGTGGTGAAAATAACAAATCAAAGCCTTTTTTGTCTGTGAATTTCTGGGTCCGTTTTACAGGTGTTAACCTAATGCAGATTTATGCCTGTTGTTTATCAGTCCTTAGCCTCCACATCAAGCAGCTCTTAGAATTTAGCGATTCAAAGCCAAATATAGCCCCATTCATAGCTAATTAATACGAAATTCAACTCATGCCTTAAAAAGGATTAGATCCTTTGTTGATGGTATGTCAAGATTGAATTGTAAAAGCCATTGAATGAAAGTTTTGTGTGTGTTTGAATGTTATTGATAAATAAAGCTGTGACCATGACGTGCTCGCAAATCCTTGTAAACGTTTACTAAATGCGTATTGCGAGTAATTGTTTTTCATAGTCAGTCTTACAGTTGAAAATAATTCATGATTCTTTTTTCTTCTCACCCACATTCTGCTTTTCCCCTTTATCTCCTTTATAAACCTTTCATCTCCTCACTATCCTAACTCTTACACCATAATTTATTAACACCCTCTTGGCACATTTGACTTTGACTGTCGCGGTGTCTTTAAACATCAACAAACCAAACCAAACCATCATTCATGATTCAAATCACACACACATTCGGCTGACAAAATTCCAATCAATGACTTTGACAAACTGTAATTCAGATTCGCATAATGCTTTTTAAATGCAAGAATCACAAATGTGCAGCTGTTAAATCGACCAATAAAACACACGATCAAAATACCTTATCGTGACAATCAGTACATTTACATGTAAATATTATGTGATGAGTCAAATAAATTTTGCAAAAAAGAAAAAATATTGCAAAATAAACAAACAGAAAAATTCTGCATGCTTCGCAAAGTAGACTTTTAACGACTTGGAAACAAAATTCCAGCACCTATTTGGCAATGAAGTCAATACTTTTGCCATACTGGTTGCGCAATTTTTTTACTTTGCATCGTAAATGTGGAGCAATTTTGGTGTACTTCCAAAAATTACGGTACTAAACGCGTGTAAACGATACGTGCTTGCTTTTTTTTTGGCCGTGTACACGTTTACTAAAATCCCTAAACGTTCACAGCTCTATAGTCGTAGATAAACATTATTTTGAATTCTTCTTTAAACATTAAGTCTTGTCTTTACAAAAAGTAAGCATATAGAGGGATTTCATCATAGGAAGCCATTTTGCAGGGAAAGCGTCGTTGCGTTTCATGCATCTTCACACAGCTCAGTCACATCACACGTACAACAAGCATACTGCATGCTAATCTACCTTCCAGTTCAGCAAATTTTACTGATTGCAGTTTTTGATTGCTTCCTATTTTGCTTAATATTTTCTTTAAGTTTTATTTATTTACCTCAAATATGAAGAGTAACTTTTACGTGAATGCCATCTGATTGTTCGTTATACTCATGAAAACGCCTACGTACCTGATATAAAATAGGGCATATTCGCTGCAAATCCTGGACCTAGTGTGAATCATAGTTCACATAGGATCAGATGGAAATTTAGAAAACGTCTTTTTATTCCCCAGCACACGTCTGTTAGTGCAGCCAACGGCACAGCAAGATTCCGGCATAATTATCTTACAAAAATTATCTGATATAACAACATGCAAATGTATGTAGGTCTAATTAGGTGTACAGCAGACGACAGTGTTCCTCCCCTCCAAAATGGCGATGTAAACAAAGTCATGTGACCTCATGACGTCAGCTGAAACACCCTTATTGAAGTTTTCTTTATTTACTGAATTTTTCATTTAAATTTTCAATGATATCAGTCACCAGTTTTTTAGAAACTTGTTACATCATCACAATTAGAAATATATGTTCTCCTATTTTAATCCACGTATATAGAATTGGAAATTGATTTATCAAAATTGGACTTTTTCCTCTATTAGCATACAGTACATTTGCACATTGAAGATCATTATGATCCAATTTGTTTGATTAACATTAGCACATACATCTTTTGCTTTAGGTTAATTATTATTGTCTTTGCATTATAACAAATATTTTCTGAATTGTAATGTAAATTTGTTGTGCCATAAAGGTGCTTTTTATCCAAATGCAAATGTATTGTTTCCATCATTTTCTAACACAGGCTGTCTGAAAGAAAAAGAATTTTTTTAAATTTGATTTTGCACCATCTTACAGCAGCATTTGACAAATTGCCACATGCTTTGAAATGCTTGCCCGGAAGCAAAATCCACTTGCCTGACAATAATCACGATAATATTGGACGAGGCGATGCATGTTATGGTAAAATATTTCTTATGGCAATATTTCATTATAAAAGACTCTTACACTTACCAAAAATGTGATTGGTTGAAAGGGACAAGCCTCACTAGAAAAACAGCATGCATTGCTGTACATTATATGTTTTGTGTTAATGCGATATATGTTTATGTACGTCTTATGTATGGGTGCGTATGTATGACCAGTTTAACATCATTTCGTCACTCTACTAGTTTGGATCAATTTATGGTTGCCCAGCCAGTATATCAACTTGTAAATCAACTTGCCCGGACATAAATATCAGTTTTGTCCTGGACAGGCGTTTTGAGCAACGCTGTCTTACTGAGCATACTGAATACTTTCACTGTACTCTGAGAGTGTAGACATGAGAATGTTTTATTGACTTAAGGTAATTCAAGAAGAAATTATTAGTCAAGAAAAAATATTTAAAAGCCTCCTCCATTACTTCCTATTTTCAAACCTTACAAATTTTTTTCAGTAATACGTTTGATGCTGTGGAGGTTTCTCCAAAATTTGAAGCCAATTTTCACATAATTGAAAGCCTTTCAATTCACACAATCAGCGAAGATTTCTCTGAAATGTACCTAGATGTGTCAGAAGCTTTGTGTAGACAAACGCCCCTGGATGAGGAAAAGATAATTGATTTAATTCTGAAAATAATTTCTTTTTGAATTTTTCTCCGTATAATGCTTCCATCATCCTTTGTTTATGATGTATATTTTGTTGCCTGAAATATGAACCGTTCTTTGGTTCAGTGGTTTTCACACATCACAGTAGTTTCTATGAATTTTCTATGATAGGATCATAAGAGTTCAGCTTGCATTTTTTTTGTAAGATGAGTAGAGATAAAAATACAAATTTAGTTATTGTTGTGTGTTTAATATCATGACGTAGTCCCTAAAAGCCTTAGGTTAGATTGACAGTTATCAAATTAATGTTGCTCAAAATTGCAGATGGTCTCGTGAGCTTAGGATAGTGCACACTGAACAGATACTTATAAGTAATTCCAAAGAACAATTTTTCATTAATCTGGATCGTTCCAACCTCTGTTATGATGCCCAAAATTTGATCCACTCATTAAGCTGGTAAGATGCTTGCCAAAGACTAAAGAGGGGGAAAAGGATGATGAATTAACCTGTCTGACTTAGATGATTGACAGCTTTTTCAACCAATCATTGCATGAATTTGCCTAGCAACAAAATCTGCGTAACAAAGTATGTGAAAACATTCTATGCTGTACTGGTACAGTATAACTAGCTACCGGTGTATGCTCATGTAGTCAATGCAATTTACTGTACAAAACAAATTTCTGCACACACAGACTGAGTGACGGCAAAATAGTGAACAAAAATTGCGCTTACGGGCCTGCTGCGGGCTTTGTAAATCTGATTACTGTTACCCAGAACACTTAGCAAACTGAATTTTGTTTATCCATTTTGCTAAAAACTCTAAAGATCCGGAGAAGTGCCATAAATGGGCCAAAGCTTGTGGCAGGCCTCGTGAACATCTAAATGCCAATGCATTGGTAATGCATGATTGCGGATTTGAGGATTGTTTGCCCCCACCTACTGTAGTTACCGAGTTGCTATAGTGAGTGTGGCTTATTTCATTACTCAGAGACATTAATTGATATATATGCCTCTTTATTTGAATGCTTTAAGTACTTTAATGCTGTGGGCATGGTAAAATGATAAATGAAAAAGAAGATGGGGCTCATTTTCTAGAAGGAAAGGAATTGATTTGATACAGCCATTTTATAAACAACTTGCGTAGTGTGGTCACGAACATTATTCACAGAAGATATTGTGGTTGTGTGTAAATTATATCTTTCATTGTCAAACCCGTAGTTTAAGGCAGATATGGTCGGATGCCAACGACAAAATAGGAATTTACAAGGTACCAAAGCCCATGAAGTTTGTGGAACTTCAAATTATTAGAATAATTTGTATCTCAAATTTAATGTGTCACACTGATCTACTTTTATATATAGTTTAAACATCACATGCCCACTTTCTAAGCAATTATTAGCCAGTATTTTGTCAAAATTTAATTTAAAGGTTTTTGTATCAACTGAAAACATTCTTTTATTTTTTTTAATTCATCACACCGTGATAGTTATGGTGCTTCACCTCTCAGTTACTAACATAACCATAAAGTCAAAATCTATCCATAATGTGTTGAATTTATAGACTTTATTACAATGTTTTAAGAATTGGATAGAAATCACTTAACTGATGTAAAGCAGAATGCATCAGCTGAGAACTGTTTTAAATGTATTAATGTTCATTTTCCATGATAGCCAAGCTTTGTTTATTTCAGCTATAATTTCTACTTAAAAGCTACAGTAGTTTTGTTTGTGCAAAATTTGACATGTCAGCATTTAATTTTGTAAGGAAAGAGGGCAATTAAAGGGAATAAAACAAATAAATTTGGAAGTGAACGCTACCATGCAGGTAACGTCACTTCCGGTTTCAATTTCCTCATTGATAGCAATAAATCTGTGATGTTATTGATTACACATACTGTATAGGCCCCTGTGTTTGGTCTGTCTGATGTGTGATCGATAACATCAGAATTCTCGCGATCAGTATAGGAAATTGAAATACCGGAAATGGGCGTTACCAGCATGACAGATCGTTGTTCACTTCTGAATGTATTTATGTATTTATGGGATGAAACCTTTCCTTTAAATGATTAATGATCAAGCTTAGTATTGGTACAGGATATCTTTTCCATATAACAATGAGACGTGTACTCTTGACTTTAAACCCTTACTCTACCTGCACTTTTTCGAAAATGCGCTTGGGAGGCAGATTAAAGATGGGGCACCCAAAACGGCGATAATATCGCTGCATGGCAGAGTTAGGGTTAGGCACAGGCTGATTATTGAAGGGTCTGTCTTCTGAGCAGCAGAGTCGGGCTCGTTCTGCTTTAGTGACCCAGTGGGCCGCCCACCGGGACCATGCTGCATATATTGTTTGAGCTGGCACACTTGTCGCGGATTGATTAACCATTACTCTGCCAGCTCTTTTTAAAAACGCACTTGGGAGGCGGAGTCAAACATGGGGCACCAAAAACGGCGACAATATTGCCATGTTGTAGAGTAAAAGGTTAAAGCATTAGTTTAGTGATCAAGCAAGTTATTCTTATATGAAACAGAACTTCAGTAGAAATACAATGGTGAAGTAAGCATTCAAAAATCTTGTTCCGTTAAGGAGATATTCAAGTTTAAAGCTCTGCCTTATCTGTGTAGAAATGACTGGTGTAGCAAGTCTACAATGAAAGGTTGGCACCCTTATCCTCACATTCTTAATAATTGTTAATGTATTTAAAGAAAATTTATTTCACTTTTTTCCTATTTTAATTATTTTTCCTCAAAACTTTCTTCAGGTGGTAAATTATAATTACCCATACAAGAATCTGTTTTACTACTTTCCTGGAATATCTAATGGAAAAGCGTGGAACAAAATATAATAGAATACATAAATACTTTAAGAAATCTGAGGCTGTGATGTCACAACTCGTCTGATTTCAGTCGTTTCTACACAAATAATCCCAAACTTTTAACATACATCTCCTTAATGGAATATGATTTTTGAATGCTTCACCATTTTGTTTCTTTTGAAGTCCTCTTTTATACTTGCTTTACCCCTAAACTAATCCTTCAATTTGATGTAAAATTACCAGAGGGGATTGGCATAAAAATGTAATTTTTTTATTACTGCAACAAATTTTGGATACATTGTTTTGTGATCACACTGTAGAGTGGCACTGAACATTGCAAAATTCTATCAAAATATGGTCTTTTGTTGATACTTAGAGTGAGGTTTGTGAGAAAATTTGTCTCTTTTCCTTTCATCCTGTATAACCTTTTTCATCCTTTACAAAGTTGTAAAGTGGACATAAAAAATGTGTATAGATAGGGAAAGGCTTGATATAAGTAAAAAAATTTTTTTATGCTAAATGTAAAGACTCAATATTGTCTGTGTAATGGCTACATACTTAAAGGGGGTAGGAACAGCAGAAAAGGGAAATTTAATCATTGGTTAAAAAGGAAGAAACTGTGATAATGGGAAGATATAGTAAATATATTAAGTTTACGGAAAAAGACAAAGTTATAAGGAAGTAGTAGTAAAGTTAAATGTGGAGGAAAAAGAAAAAAAGTGACGTTATGCCATATTGCTAAATGGATTGTAGACTGGGATTGTCGATTTGCCATTCAGTTACAATGTCCCTAAGAGAAGCCTGGGAACATTCGTATGAGTACTCCATACATACTGTATGTACAGTATGGCCGTGTTCTCATGGATCATGATCGCCAATGTTTGTCAAAAAACAATGTCATGCATTTACATGTGCGAGCTCGACTGCAGGAGATCTGATTGCAGGATGTGTGAACCACAAGTCGAAGTCGGTGGGTCATTGGAAAACCTGCTCATTGTAACTGTTGGCTAGCACACACATTTTTTTGAGAATGTGATGATCTCATCTGGATCCGATCACCTGCTCCAGATCATGATCCTATCCCCTTGACTAGGATCAACACCAAGTGACTGCATTAAGATCTGGTGATCATTCTAACAATAAAATATCGGTGGATCTGATCGGCAGCTCGTATTCAAGTGAGAAATACGCTATAAGTGTGTCAAAACCATGTAGCGCATCACCTGATTACGGTTCTCTTTTCAAATAAATGATTAGCATTGTTTTACTGTTCTATTGAAGTGTTCATTCTACAGTGGTAATTGTATAATCTACTGTAAAATTACATTTTACAGCTAGCTACACCAAAGTAATGTTCATTTGGCCTTGGTTATTGTCTAATCTACTGTAAGATTAACCGTAGCCAGAATACTCCTGTCTTCCCAAGGAGCTAAGCTTTTTCATCGTGAGTTGAGAATGTCTTGGTAATATGCCTTGTAGCTTTCAACATTTGTTATTTTCTAAAGATAATTACATGTATCTCATTTCATTCCTTATTATATGCTTTATTGTTGACTTTATACAAATTTCTCTTCTTTTTTATCGATGGGAAATATTGATCTAAGTAGATGTGTGTATGCTTTGGAAATTAGTGACACGATGTATATGTTACAGCAGACTTAAAGACCGGTTTCAATTTTTCCTTTTGATTGCGAGAAATTTCTGATGTTACCAGAATGATGGCGTTCACTTCTGAATTTTTTTACGGGACGATACCTCTTCTTTAAAGGAATTCTCAATTAAAAAGCCTTTTTTGCTAGTTCATGGAATTTTTTAAATAACAGCGATCTCATTTTTAACACAGGTGTAATTCTAAAATAAATTAGGTATAAGGTTGTTCCAGCTGACATCATGAGGTCACATGACTTTGTTTACATTGCCATTTTGTCAGTCAAAAAAGACTGTTGTCTGCTGTACACTTAATTAGACTTACATAAGTTTGCATGTTGTTAAATAAGATTTTTTTGTCGTGTAAAATGATTATGCCGGAACCTTACTGTTCTGTTGGTTGCACTATTAGATGTGTTTGGGGAATAAAAAGACATTTTTTCGATTTCCATTTGATCCTGATCGACGTTCGGCGTGAGTTTCTGATGTACAACGCGACGGCTTCCAACCTACGGCTCATTTGATTTGCAGCGAGCACTTGTAGGCTTTGTCTGAGTATAACAAACAATCACCTGGCATTAACTCTAAAGTTACTCTAAGTACACTTGGTGAGTATATAAAACTTTAGGAAATATGAAGTAAAATCGGAGTGAACAAAATTGTAATTAGTAAAATTTGCTGAACTGGTACTGGTAGGTTAGCGTGTAGTATGTTTGTTGTACGTGTGATGTGACTGGGCTGTGTAAAAAAGCGTGAAACGCAACGACGCCGCTGCCGTGCAAAATGGAATCCAGTTGAGTTAAGAGTCACGTGATAAAATCCCTTTATTCATTAGAAGAAGGAATTTAAACATGCACACCAAAGATTATCAGTGTATTCAAAATATTCTTGGGGCCCCAGAATAATACGCACTCACATTTCAGCCCAATGCTCCTTTAACGAGACATATTTATGATAAATTGGCTTGTACTCTTTTGTAGCAATTAATTATAAAGTAATTTGATATTCTTTAAAAGAAGGATTTAAACATCCATATTAAAGGTTATCAGTACCATCATGTGCTCGAAAAGTGTAGTAGAATATTTGTGGGTCCCCTGAATAATATGCCCTTACATGTCAGCCCAATGCTCCTTTAAAGAGACTTACATAGAACTTACGTGGCTTTTGTAATAATCCAATGGGCCTCTTCTTCCACGTCGAGTGTCTTGTTGATTTTTTTTATATATGAATGTTACTGACTATTTTTTTGTGTCAATCAATATTGCCTATCCTCTCACTTCTAAAGTGGAATATTATCAAAGCAATTATTAAACTTGTTGAATATTATTGTCTAAATAAAAGTTGGAAATAGAACCCCTCAAGTACCATCAAGAAAAGGAAAGACATTGTCAGAAAATGTACTAAAATAGTAATATGTGTTTTAAGTTGACCCAATTTTATATAAAATTGTATAACTCTCCCTTGTGATTACATCTTCAAATATTTTCCTGATAGATTAACCCTCATTTATTCAAGTTACTTTTACATTAAAGTGGGGATCTCGTCTCATTGCGGTGAATATGTATGTGTACCAATCAGAAATGTTGGATTGTTTTGTATTTTTGTCTGCATGTTAACATAATATCTCTCCTTTAATATCAGTGTCAGTGTACTTTCTTTTGATATGTCACATTTTGCACAGTGAGCTTTTGTACAAGTTTTTCATCATGGGGATACCTTTATTTTACCAGCGTTGATTTTTGGCATCACCTTCCACAAATATTGTTATCTCATTTAAGTGTTCAATAGGTATGTTATAGGTGCAGTTGCTCAGTGGTTAAGGAGTCTTGTTCGTATTCGAAAGGTACCAGGTTTGATTCCCATCATGAGCACTGCAATGTGTCCTTTAGCAAAACACTTTACTTGCTTCAGTCCACTTGGCTGTTAAATGAGTACCAGCACTGCTGGGGATTAATCTGCAATTGACTGGCATCCCATCCATGGGGAGTGATGTATTCTCATTGGCTTGCGCCATTAAAACTGGGGGAGAAGCATCGGCTCTATGAACCTTATGGCTCGGATGGATTTAGCTTTTTATTTGTGTTATATTTGCACAATATTATTTTGACCAGTAATGATCTAAATTCAGCTTTGACTTTTTACCCATCACATGTTTGATACAGAGATTCATGAAATGATAATATATTGTGTTAAAAATGTACGCAAGTTACTTACATTTTCATTATATACACATGACAGGAATACGCGTTAGGTTTGTTAAATGAAATTTAAAAATAACACTTACTCTAATATTAAAACTAACATTTTCATTATATACACATGACAAGAATACGCGTTAGGTTTGTTAAATAAAATTTAAAAATAACACTTACTCTAATATTAAAACAGCATGAAATTTGAAGTTGAATATTCCTGCTTTGGTCAAAGTAGTGAAATTCTCCTATTTAGTATGTTAATGCCTTCTCAATCCATCCCCAATGTTTTGCAAACATGTTTAAAACTTTCAAACACTTTTGCTCTTCTTCAAAAGTACTAAAGTTTTAAGTCTTCTTTACACTGGCAAAACTCAAATTTGCACATACTTTGCTCATAATGTTTAAGTAACAAAGAGATTAGAAGAAAAATTCTAAATTATTTTAATTACAGGTATCTCAGCAAATATCTGAAGGTGCCTTCAGTCTAATTTTATATAACCCCACATATTTTTTGGGGTGGGGCGTCATGTGATACCTTACTAGTTTTTGTCCAAATGTGTAAATCGTGACTGTCTCTCCTTACACAGAGCACAGGTGTTCCTAGCATTATGGCAACCTATATACTTAATACATATATAAAAAAAGGTAAGTCACTTTCTAACGACTTTCAAACCGTATATGGAAATTCCATTTTTTTTACCACTCGCGAATCTTAATTACATTTTTTTTACTCTATTCACATTTGCTCGAGACTCCCTTCTTCGTTTATAAGCCACACTATTTGTTCTTTTTTTCTGATGAGATGTACAAACGATGGATTTTCTACCGACATTACAGTCATGACAGTGTAAAAGCCCAACAATTGATGCAAACCAATTGAAGTGCCACTTCTTCATGACGTCATCGCAACCTTTTTTGTTTGCAGCAAACTGTTAGGCTTTTACACTGTCGTGACGGTAATGGGGTAGAAATTTCATTGTTTATACATCTCATCGAAAAAACTAACAAATACTGTGGCTTAAACCAAGAAGGGAGTCTCCAGCAAATGTGAGTAGAGTAAAAAAAAGTAATTAAGATTCGCGAGTGGTCAAAAAAAAGGAATTTTCATTTACGGTTCGAAAGTCACGTTAGAAAGTGACCTACCTTTTATATATATATATGTATGTATTAAGTATATAGGTTGCGGTAACGCTAGTAACACCTGCGGCACAGAATTTGCCGAGAACAGTTTATTGATGGCTTTCAAATTAGTCAGGAAGCTAGTAAGTAACAAAATCGCAAATTAAATGCCACAAATCATTCCTCAAAATCTCATTTAGTCATGATTTGTACTGGTTCCTTACGGGTATTTGCAAATGTCACCAAAACTAGGTTACCTGATTGTACGATGATAAATCACCCAGATTAACAGAATGTATAAGAACGGTCTACCTGTCAGTGGTCACTGATTGTGTTTGTATTTGCTAGGGGTTACTCTTAAGCATAATCTGATTTTTTTCTGAAGTGAGTGTCGCTGACATCCACCTGTTTATCACCTTTGGCACCATGGCTGTGTTTCCACTGAACTCTGGATCATGATCCGCCGACGGTAAAGTAGCTCAATGAAAAATGTCATGTGTTCTCACCTGAGTGCAAGCTCACGGTCAGACCAAATGCAGGCGATCTAATATCGGGGCATGTGTGAACCGCATGTCCAAAGGTGGGTCATTAAAAAATGGACAGGCTAACTGCTTGTGCGTAATAATCAAGTTATTATAAGATATTGTGTAACTAGCTTGATCGCAGGTCACACATGTTTTTTGAGAATCTGACCGGTGAATCTGATCGCCTTTTCCAGATCATGATCGCCTTTTCCAGATCATGATCCTAAGGATCAAGTGACTGCGATCAGATCCAGTGAGCATTCTCACACACACACAAAATTAGCTGATCTGATTGCCTGCAGTGGATCTGATCGCGATTTTCATACTCGTGCTCCATTTCTTCGGTGTTTTGTAGGTTAATTATGACTTTACTAAGGTAGATCAGAAATTCTCTTCAAATGCCAGGAAATTATGATGTGTGTCAAGAAAAGGTTGGAAGTTAGATGTTACTACTCTTTGAAGTTGGGTATTTATTTTAGTTTGCTCATTTTATCATCTGTGCAAACTTGTTTAAAAGAGGAAATTGTGCAGAATGAATTGAGGGATTCTGTTCAGTTTGCCAAGAAGTGATAATCAGTATATCACAACCGATGGGCCTACACCGTCAAACAATAGAGCAGTCTGCGGAGAAAAATTGATATGCAGTCGTTCTCGTCTACGTTTTCAGTAATGATTTTAAATGCAGCAAAGAACAATCTTGTGACGTTTGTCCGCATATAAAACTTGACTTGATGCTCAACAGGTGTTTCTGTTTGTGCAGTACACTAACGTCGTACATGAATCTGCCATAATGTGATTTTTCACAATTGCTACCAGATGACATCCTCCTGCAAGTGATCCCCCTCAATCTGTTTATATTTGATCATGGAGTTGTAATACATCTCATTCCTTCGATACATGGGAATTATATTTGACAAGCTTTTACCTAGAAATCAGGAAATTTCTGCGGCTGAGCAAATTAGTTTTTATATTCATTTGTGCTTACTTTTCCAGAAGTTTGATATCCTTCCAAGTATATTGTAAACTAGTTTCGGGTTTTCCCTTGTGCTGTAACACTATGGATTTTTCTTATATACCCAATATATATATATATTGACATTGTTTTTAAACATTGGTGGGGAGGTTGTTAAAATGCACTTAGTTGCTCTATCGGAGGCAATTTTATCTCTTTTCAACTGGGAAATGCATGTATTTATAGCAATCCTGTAGATTGTTGCTTTATTGTACGCTACTATCCGAGCCATCACGTTGTCATTTCACACAAAGGAGAAGAAGTCATTGAGGATATAATCAAGTAACTACTATGATAGTTCTTTTATTTGATTAATGGTTTTTCCTGGAGCAAGAAATGATGGAATGAAAGGATATTTGTATGTCGTATGTCAATACAGGGAGTTTCTAAATGACAACTCCTTGGTCATAGAACTGGGATAAACTCTGCAGTGAACTCTGCAGGTGTTCATTCTTGTACAGTAGAAGAACAGAAATTGAAATTTGTTTTAATTGCGTTCAATACGATCAATGACATTTTTGGAGAAAATATTATTAAATTGAAAGTCATTTTGTTAGGTTTACTGTACCTCGAAATTGTGAAAGTTAGGAGGTGAAGATAATTATTTCAGTTCCATTTCCTGAGCATTGTATCTATTATTGAATTACATGTTGCAGCTGTGTTTGAAAATTGCAAAAGGGTAAAGAGAATTAGGAGGAATCTTGTGGATCTGGTGAGTTTCCATTTTTTGATGTCATTTTCTTCTGAGGTATTTAAAGTTTTATGCTGGTATGATAGAGCACCCACTTTGCAGTTGGAAGGTCATGGTTCAATGCCCAATCCAGTCATACCAAAGACTTAAAGGATCACTTCAGGGTCAAGCAAGTTTATCTTATATAAAAGAGGACTTCAAACGAAACAAAATGGTGAAGAAAGCATTCAAAAATGTTATTCTGTTAAGGAGATTTATTAGTTTATATAGTCGGGTATCATTTGTGTAGAATCGACTGAAATCAGACTTGTTGTGATGTCATAGCCTCATATTCCTCAAAGGCTTTATGTATTCTATCATATTTTGTCCTGTGGTTCTGTGGCTTCAAAACCATGGGATATGACAAAAAAGTAGTAAAACTGAAATTAGGAAGGGTATTTATGATATACCACCCACCTGAAGAAAGTTTGAGGGTAAATAATTTAAATCGTGAAAAAAGTTAAATAGACTTTCTTTCAAATACGTAAAGATTTTGAGGAATCTGAGGCTGTGACATCACAACTAGTCTGATTTCCGTCGTTTCTACACAAATGATACCAAGCTTTATAAACTTTAATTTTTCCTTAATGGAAAAAGATTTTTGAATGCTCTTTTCACCATTTTGTTTCTTTTGAAGTCGAAGATGAACATGCTTGACCACTTAACTAATCCTTTAAAACAAAATAAAAAGTGCTGCCATCTCACTTGGTGTTCAGCTTAAAGGATCAGAGCAGGGTAATACATGTAGTACTGGCTAAGGCACCTTTGTTGGCTGCAGCCTTGTTCTATTGTAAGCACTTTGAATGTGCACTTGCATGGATAAAGTGCCACATAAGAACTCAGTATTATTACTATTCCAATTATTGTTGTTACTGGTTCGCATGTGAAGCATTATGCGAACCTATGTAATGGCGATTATGTCCCTCCATCTGTCTGTCCGTCCGGCCGTCTGTCCGGCCGTCTGTCCAGCCGTCTGTCTGTCTGGCTGTCTGTCCGGCTGTTTGTCTGGCCATCCACAGATTTGTCCTCAGATTTCCTCAGAAATGTTGAAGTTTTTTGAGAATTCCTCAGAAAATGTTAAAGTTTCTTCAGAGTGTTCAGAAAAAGTTAAAGTTTCTTCAGATATCCTTATGGAAGGTTAGAATTTCCTTATAAAATGTTAAAGTTTTTTAGAGATACTTAAGACAGGATTGAAGACTAGTTTCCTTAAAAAGTCTACAAAACATTTGATATTTTCTTAGAAGATAACCGTAAAATGATATAATTTTCCAATATACTTCAGAGATCCTCAAGTCTCTCTTGTGGCACTTGAGATTTAAAATCCTTAAAATTCTTCAAAATATTTGGGCACCAACAGTTGTATCAGGCATGATTATTAAACTCCACCTTTATTATTGTGTTGATTTGCATAAAGTTGCTACACCTGACCAAACTTTTGATCTAATATGCTTAGTCAGGGAGTGTGACAGGATGTGATTGCATATGGACATAAGGAGGGATGCCATGTGTGACATGGATGGGGGCCATGATGGACATATGATATAATATTTACTATGTTGTATACACCAAGGGCTACATGTATATCAGGCATAATTATTTGACTCCACCTTTTTTTCTTAAGAACTCATTTGCATATAAGTTATTATATGAACTGACACTTTCATACTTAGTATGCTCAATCAGGGACTGTGATAGCTAGGATGAGACTTTTTATGGAGCCTATGGGACGTCATGTGATACATAGGGGATGCCATGTGGGATGCCATGTGGGACATGGGGTGGGATGCCATGTGGAACAGGGTGGAATGCCATGTGGAACAGGGTGGAATGCCATGTAGGATATGTGGTGGAATGCCATGCAGGACATAGGGTGGAATGCCATGGGATGGAATGTCATGTGGGACATGGGATGATATGGGATGTCATGTGGGACATGGCGTCCCACCCCATTTCAACAAGTCATTTGCATATAAGTTATTATATGATCTGACACTTTCATACATAGTATGTGCAATCAGGGACTGATAGCTAGGATGAGACTTCTTCTGGAACCTATGGGATGTCATGTGGGACATGGGGTGGGATGCCATGTGGGACATGGGGTGGGATGCCATGTGGGACATGGGGTGGGATGCCATGTGGGACAGGGTAGAATGCCATGTGGGACATGGTGGGATGCCATGAGTATCACAGAGTGTGACATAGGTTGGGATGCCATGTGTGACATAAGGTAGGATGCCATGTGTGACATAAGGTAGGATGCCATGTGTGACAGGGTAGATAGGGTAGGAGGCCATGGGGACATGGAATGTGGGACATTAAGTAGGATGTCATTGGGACATTGGGAGGGATATTAGTGGAACATATGGTGGGATGCCATGTGGAACATCAGGTGGGAAGCCACTGATGTGGGACACAGGGAGGGATGCCATGTGGGACATAGGGAGGAATGTCATGTGGTACATATGGTTGGATTAATGTGGGACATACATACATGTAGGATGGGATCCATGTGGGTCATAGCGTGGGATGCCATGTGGGACATATGGTGGAATGCCATGTCGGACATATGGTGGAATGCCATGTGAGACACTGTATGGTAGAATGCCATGTGGGAGATATGGTGGAATGCCATGTGGGACAAGGCATGGGATGTCATGTGGGACATGAGGTGGATGTCATTTGGGACATAGGATGTGGGACATAGGGTGGAATGCCATGTGGGTCATAGGATGGGATGCCCTGTAGGACATATGATGGAATGCCACATGGGACATGGGATGTCATGTGGGACATGGGGTGGGATGGCATGTGGGACATGGGGTGGGATGGCATGTGGGACATGGGGTGGGATGCCATGTGGTACATGGGATGCCATGTGGGACTTAGTGTGAGATGCCATTTTTATAATTGGCTGGGTCATATGATATGGGTGTCAATTTGCATGGGCATGCGAACCATGACAGTATGTAGCGTTCTAGTTAGAAAATGTTTTTGATTGATTACTTACTAAAAAAGTTAAGCCAAAATAAAGATATATGTTAGTTTCTAGTTGACGACTGCCTATCAGAGAAAAATGCTGAATGTAAACGTTTTGGGGCCATTTTTGAAAGAAGAAAAAGTAGGGGTCTATAGATAAATTTTTCTCCCATATTCAGCTTTTTCCATTTATCTCCCGTATAAACCTTCCATCTCCTCACTATCCTAACTCTTACACCATTTATTAACACCCTCTTGGCACATTTGACTCTGACTGTCACAGTGCCATTAAACATCAACAAACCAACTATAAATAAATGCTGTCCAACAAAGGATTCCATTAATATGAAATACACTTGTTTTGTACTCATTTATCTTTCTTAAAGTTTACAAGCAGTTTTGAATTTTCAATTAGAAAAGTGGAATATAGATAACTCAAAACTGTTTTTTCCACCTCCTTCCCCCTCTCCCGTCCCACGGTTTCGAAAGAGTAAAGTAAACATATATTAAATATTTTTAAAAGTAAAGTAAACATATATTCTAAAGTAAAGTAGCAAACATATAGTTAAAGTAAAGTTAAAGTAAACATTTTAAAGTAAAATTAAAATAAACAAAAAAAGTAAAATAAACATTTGAAAGTAAAGTTAAATATATATTTTAAAGTAAAGTTAGAATAAACATATTTTATTTTGGCAAAATTCTTTGTACTTGATGTCATGAACCTAAAAGTATGCAAATTAATATTTTTTAGGTGTAACAGATTTAAGGTGAGGTGCTTGACCCCTCGCCGATAAATCTGTTATATACTAGTAATGCCACTTCCGCTGTTGTTATTGATTGGCTTGTCAGCATGTGTGCAAATAATTACACCAATCAAAAGCGTTCAGTTGTATTATATAATTCTGTCCATGTTTAAAACACCAACAAAAAACCCCTGCCTAGTTCAGGAAATGTCTTTAATATACCAGAAACAACAATATTGAATGCAATTGACACATTTCTTAAATTGGCAGACATTCCATTTAGTAAATCCTATCACCACCCCTGAGCCTTGAGCCCTAATCCCTACCCCCTCCCCTCTCTACATAGCACTTCTAAAACCATTGTAGAACCTAACTTTCTGAGGCACCTCTCACGAGGCACCTTTCCTGAGGCACCTCAGATTGAAACTGAGAAAAAAAATCAATAGTAAATTCACTTTAAACATGGAAAAATTATTTGCGTTTCCCCTCAACGGTGTGTTCAGAAATACCTCATCCTGCTAAATATGAGAATGGTAAGATTTGGACTGGAAGCAAAGACGTTAACAGTTCATAATGTATTTAATTGATCTGCCAGACTTAATGCTCTGATCACTTCTCTCTCTAAAATTGCTGTTCAAAAGAAGACAGAGTGGTACTGTATGTACAAAAGGATGTTTATCATACATGCTGTCTTGGTTATTGTTTTTAAGTGATATACAGTACTTACATGGAAAGAAAAGCCATTTTGAAAGGAATAATAATTTTGTGATTCATGTGATGGTTTTAATTTGGAAGAAGTGATCGAGGAGTTTAATTTTTTCCGAGATACTGAAGTTTCACAGATTACTGTATGTTGATAGTCAGATTTGAAGTTGTGAGTTCTACATGTGCTGTTTTGTTGTGCAGTATAGTGAGAAGAATTTCTTGTCTGCTGTATACCACATCATCTGTGATCAGGAAATTAATTTAGTACAGGATGATGTATGCAGGATTCCATGTTACAAGTGTGGCAAAATTTGCATAATATCTCATTTGATTATTATGAGTTATTTGATCTATTGTTCTCTGGGAGAATTAACCTTTCCAGCTTTCCAAATAGGCCACGCCCACGATAGCAACGCGATAACTATGTGGGGCAAACAAACCTCAAATCCGCAATCTTTCATTACCAATGCGTTGACATTTAGATGTTCGCGAGGCCTGCCGCAAGCTTTGATTCAATTATGGCACTTCTCTGGATCTTTAGAGTTTTTAGCAAAAGGGATAAACAAAATTCAGTTTACTAACTGTTCTGGGTAATAGCAATCAGATTTAAAAATCCCGTAAGCACAATTTTTGTTCACCATTTTGACGTCACTCAGTCTGTGTGTGCAGAAATTTGTTTTGTACAGTAAGTTACATTGACTACATGAGTGTGTGCCGTTAGCTAGCTGTACTATACCAGTACTGCGTAGGATGTTTGCCCCCACTTAGTTATGCAGATTTTGTTTAGAGGCAAATTTGTGTGGTGATTGGTTAAAAGAAGGTGTCAATCATTAAACCCAGAAAGGTTAATTGTGAAACCGCATTTAGTTTAAAGAGGGGGTCTCATCTCAAGAAATTGTTTGACAAATAAATTTGATACGTACTTGTGACTTCACTTCCTTGGAGGTTATTGATTGGGTACATCAGTATTTGTGCAATTATTCTGACCTATCAGAAACGTTGACGTATGGTGTGTGTGTATTCAACTCCACGTTGAGACGATAATTGGACTTCAAGCAGCCTTTATCTATGGTGCTGTGAAGAGGTGAGTTTGTATGTTTGGCATTTTTTACCCCCAGCATTTTATGACAGTATGTCAGTACTGCAACATGGACTAACATTCCTGTGCTGTCGGGCACTGCATGGTTAATTCTGCAATGTACCAGGCTGTTTCTGACTTGCACTTTCAATTTTGCAAACCTTCCGATTAGCCCTTAAAAGTTACCTACACTGTATTGCTGGATTAAGTTAGTGGTCAAGCATGTCCATCTGGTAGAGCAATGACCAATGTAATTTAATCAGACATGTGAAGAACCATGAACGGGATTGCCTTCTGAAAGTGGAGGAGCAAAGTAAAAACAAATCAGATTTTACAACATTGTGCGTATTGGAGGTGGGGAGCAATTAATCACAGAATGAAATCATGCCATATGTAAGATACACAAAAATTAACATGCAGAAGGTATAAATTCAGAGAGAAAAAAATGAAAGTGATGGGGGGGGGGGGGAGGATTCTTACCAACCCTGTAATCCTGCCTATTCACAGAACTCAACTATACCCTAATTTGTAATACTGTCAGGAGATTTTGATTCTTAAAGCATAAGTTCAGTGGTCAAGCATGTTCATCTTATATGAAAAGGACTTCAAAAGAAACAAAATGTATTTTGATTTTGTATTGTATATATATGGAGTGTTTTTTGCTTTTGTATGGGGCAGGGGTGTACCACCCAACTCTTTAATAGTCAAAGGGGACAAACTGTCAGTGACAAATCTGAAGAAAACACATCTTCAGAAAAATAGAGTGCTTATTGGAAAATGAAAAAAACTCCTCTGTTTCACCTTTTTTCTTTGGTTTGTGCAACCTGTTTTTGGAAGACTGCCCATGTTGATGCAGTTATCTAGGTAGCTCTAATGTATCTTGAATGCTGTGAAGATTTTTTTTTTTTTAGTTCTGTTAATTCAAATGATAATTTAAAATCTTTTGGGAGTCAATTAGGGTAAGAATGTTTGTTTTCAAGTCGTGCTCAAAATCACTGCTGTTAGTCTTGCCCATTGGAAATTCAACTACATGACAACACCTGTGTCCCAAATGCATATATTTGTATATATGACTGAGGCCCCCATCCGCTAGTGTTAAGTATAGAAGAATAAATTGCAATAATGTTTGAAAAGGTTGTGTCTGGATAATTTGAAATGCTATTTTTTTTTTTTAACAAGGAAAGTAGTGTGCCACTGAAATAATTTAAAATGAATGAAAAACTTTGAGAAAACTATTGATAGTACTTGTATGTACTGTAAGATTTGTTTAGGGTAATTTTCATGGAATTGTGAATAATGAAGGTTTTGCCTTATGTGCAGTTGCACTATTTTTTTCCAAGACAAAAATTTGTGCGTGTGGTTTGATTGAAAATATGGGTATTTTGAAGTATTTTTCACATCATACCTACTGCTGGAGCATTGAAACAACTGGAGATAATGATTTTGCAGCATCTAAAAATATTTATCCACTAAATATTACTTGTAAACCTACATTCTGCTAAAAAAATGCCTTTAAATTGTTTTTTGTTTGGTATTTGATAGACACATGTTGCATGGATTAAGGTATTGTAGAAGTGTGATAATAAGGCCTAAAAATATTGTTTGATTTCCCTCCTCCCCCTCCCCTAACTTGCCGAAAAATAGGGGCGGCCACTCTTGCATTGCCATGTTACATATTATCCTAGGTGTAGGGAGAAACTTGTTTTTGCATGCACAAGCCACGTGATACAATTTGTTCAATCATGTGATCGATATCTCTCTCCCCCTCCCTTTTTTCCTGCTTCATGTGATTTGATCAGATTTCAATCAAATAGAAAATATGTCGGTTCATTGTGTCTTGATTGCAAGCACAAAATTTAGTCTTAATCAATGTAATCTGATTTGTAGCAAAATGGGTTATCATTAAGTAGGAAAAACTTGGGTGGACATTAAACTTGATCAGGAATGTGATAATGATGAATGTGGTGACTTGATTGAGTAGCTTTTGACCTTTTCTTGAATATATAAAATGAACGCCAAGTTTTTTACAGATAATTGGGTAGAGGTTTTTTTTAGTTTAGCACCTACCCAGCAGTGCACTTGAGACACTGCATAATATATGTTGTTCTTGATAGAAGAAAGTGCAATTTGTTTTAGAGTGGGTATTATGTTGATGCATGGAAGGCTGAATTAAAAAAGTGGAAGTCTTAGGGAAGAGGCTTTGATGAAACTAATATAAGAGTAACCCTTGTAGTATTACTAGTATGGTTAAAAATGTATAAATCCTTCAATGGATGAGTGGTGCAAGCTATGCTTATAATTCATTATAAAGATCTGGAACCATTTGTAATTCTGAGTACCTTATTCCACGTTTAAGCACCCCTTCTTTAATAAGCGCCCGTTCTTGAATAAGCGCCCCTTCTTGAATAAGTGTCCCTTCTTGAATAAGCGCCCCTTCTTTAATAAGCACCCACTCAAGATTTTGTATCTGATAACATAATTTATTTGATTAATTTAATAAGTTTTGTAACATTTTTTTGCTTATTTAGCATCTGACGCTCACAATGTTTTTTGTGTGGTGGTTATTGTGGGGCTAATATAAAGCCAGTTTACACAATGCAGTTCAAAAATTGCACATTGTATGCAGCCTTGGAGGGTGGACGCATTTTAGGAAAAGACTTTGGGCCTAAAAAGTTGTGCAAACTCTTATTTTCGTAAGTGCAACTGGCGCTTATTACGTCGAATACGGTAACTATAAATTGAAAATAGACACAAAATAAAACAAGGAATTTAACTCTGAAATTTCTTCTGCTCAACCAGATGGTTAGTGACTATCTCTTCACCACTTTCCACTCTTTCTCCAACCTGGTATACTTTTACACCATTGACTTAACTTTCTCTTAGATTGCACCATTGCTTAACCTCTCTGCCACTATTTGACCATCGCTGTTAACATGACCCAAGTATCATCAATCAATCAAATCTTCTTCTGACCTTCATGGTGCAGCTTCAGTTTTTCTTAGCCGTCTCATTTCACCATACATCCCAAATCACACTGTTTAAGTCTCTTGTGATTCTTTCCAGCTTGTACAACCATCAACAAGATCCCACTTTGGGATATTTTCTTCTCAACATCAACACTGAGAAATTCTACCTCCTCACCTGAAATTTTGTCCAACATTGATTCATTTAAAAGACAGCTTAAATGTACCTTCTTAATTCACACTTGTGTTGTACATAGTAACTTTAACTTATATTTTGTGCAGTGCCTCGAACAGTTCTTTTTCTAGATGTTGGTGCTATGTAAGCTTTATTGTTATTATTCTTCATATCAATCAACAGAAAATCTGTTCTATATGTGGAACAGGGTGGTATGGTATGTGGGACATGGTGGCATGGTAAATCATGTCACCTTGATTGCAGGTGTGATGGCATTGTATGGTATGTGGGACATGGTGGCATGGTAAATCATGTCACCTTGATTCAGGTGTGATGGCATATGGATCATGTGGTGGAGTGGCATTTGGATTTCATGTATGATTTCGTGTAGGGAGGGAAGTAGCATGGTGTGTGATAGCATAGTATGGTATGTGGGACATGATGGCATGGTAAATCATATCACCTTGAATGCAGGTGTGATGGCATATGGATCATGTGGTGGAATGGCATCTGGATTTCATGTATGATGTCCTGTAGGGAGGAAAGTAGCATGGTCTGGCATGTGGAACAGAGGGTGGGATGGCATGTGGGACAGAGGGTGAAAAGTGTTGTTAGCAACAAGGGGATTTGTATCGTTTGTGATGTTTGATTATTATTACTATTATTAGTAATATTAATCAATAGAATATCTGTTCTATTGTTAAGATTTATTTGGATAACATATTTAAAGATATCCTTGTATATTATCCAGTGTCTCTTTGGTGTCTTTTTCAGGGTGGCAATCAGCAAATCAACAAAGTCTTCCATGGCTGTTTTCCGCCGTCCTTTGGCTCAGCCCTTGCAATGCATCCATCAGTACTGCGGTCTCTTGCTGAAGTGATTAACGATTCGAACACTGACAAGGCAACTGGCATAACTGACAAGAAAATCAATAAAAAGGGGTAAGCTGTTGTTTAAATTTTCATTTGTAATTCATTTTGCAAAGTTATTTATCTCTGCCAACAAAATTGGATGGAGTTTAATTTTTCACCTCTGTTTTTTTGTTTGTCTGTCATCAAAATATCTCAATAACTGATGATTGGATTTGATTCAATTTGGTGTCTGGTTTTGTTGCTGTTTCAGGAAGAAGTGATTACAATTTGGGACATATTGGAAAAGGGCAGAAATTGACTGGTGGGGTGTTTTAAGATCAAATCTGTAAAGACTTATGTAGTCAAAAACTTTTCAATGGATTTCAATGGAATGTCCTAAACAATGAATTCATGCCCTGCAAAGAAATAAAATCAATTTTCTGGACTCTAAGAAAATCAGATCAAGTGGTACCTGGTATCAAAGAGAATCAAAACAATTGGCTTCTTGCATGAAAGGAAAATGATGGAATGTGAATCTTGGCTGAATAGGGCTCAAACAATGAATGCTTAGCCTGCATAAAACTGAAAACAATGATCAGAGGGTAGATCCTGAAGTGTGTAGAATGCAAATAGCAATACAGATCATGATCAACAGTGAGAAAGAGATCGTAGGGAGTCAGGTAGCTCAGTTGTTGGTAGAGCGCACGACTGAGATGCTGGAGGTACCGCGTTCAAACCCAGTCAGGTCTAACCTGTTTTTCCACAGCTATGCGATACGGCAATCATCAAAGTGGAAGTACTTTGTTTGCAGCTCCTGCTCCCCAATCCGCTGTTAAGAAAAGTAGCAATGGTTGAATGGCGCTCGCCATCCCACGGGGGACGTTAAGCTGTTGGTCCCGATGGTAGGACAGCCACACCCTACCTGGTTCTTTGAACAATATTCGAGAAGAAAAGCGTGAAAACGCAGCGTTCATTCACTTCCCTGGACTGATGGATAATGTGCCATATGGGCAGCTCTCCCCTATGCTAAAGCTCTGATGTTTGTAAAGCGCTCTTAAATATACTTGTATAGAAAGGGTGCTATATAAAATTATCACTATTACTGTTTAGGCTTATAAGTTGGTGGCCTAGGGTTTCTGAGGTAGATTGTATTCTCGATGGGGAATGAACAGGGAGGCGGAGGTATGCGCTCTGCAAAGTGTTGTATTTCTAGTTAAGGTGTGTTTTCGAATAGTTAATGTGTGTATTCGAAAACAAGTTACAGTATTCATATGGGTCTTTTTTAACCACCATCTGTAATTTACCCCACCTGCAGTCCTATGCATCATCACTCCTCTACTTGCCTTTGTATAAATTATCAGCCAGCATTTTTGCAAAGTGTAAACTTAACACTTAAATTCGACTTTGTGCATCCTTATGTACAAGTGAACAAAAAATCAATATCTCGTAAACAGTCTGGAAAACATCTCTTAGAAAGTCTGTCAAGTTCCACTTTTGATCATTTCTACGTTTGATCATTCCAACCATCTGTTCTGAAGATGATTGAATTGGACTCTGGGGTGAGGATGACAGTTAGGTATTCACAATCTTGACCAGGACTGCAGAGATATTGACGTAAAAGAAACTTTATGCCCAGAAATTTTTGCCATCTAACACGTCAAGGGTGACAAAGTAGGTCGGTCAAGAAAGTTGAGCGATTAGAAAAGCAAGAAGAGGAAGGCCAAATGCAAGGTGATCATGAATTTTTATTGGGATGTTGTCGATCTTGGAAGTGCACATCTTGAAAATTGATTAAACATTTATGAAGACATCTGGGACAACTGGAAGCTTTCAGGTAAAACCTTAAAAGGTTGTAAGGCTTGGCCAAGGTGAAACCATGGTGACCTGAGCCATTGTTGTTCTGCTTTACAGTATGAACACTGGACAGAAATCAAAGACGCGGAAATTTGCAATTTTAAAAAGTAACTGACTGTTCAGCGTTAACTCAGCAACTGAAAAGTTGTAAGTTTTTGTGGTTAATGTTTGCGAATTCTGACCCGTATAAGCCTTAAATTAATGACCACCACCTCATATTTTCAACTCGCATTTGCATCCTTATTTAGCTCAGATTATAGTTAAGATCTCTCTGCCACTACCGACCTGAAATGTTAACATGCCACTGAACAACATTAGCCTTAAACCTCATTTGGTCATCCCATTCGTTGAATTAATTGGGAGATTATTTGTTTCTAATCCTTGTGATGCATTGGCTGAGATAAAAAAAAAAAAACATTTGTTGTCTTTTGGATGATGAGATAATTGCTTAAAAGAAGCCGAGAGCTGCAGCTATTTTAAAGTATATTAATCCAGGCTTGGATATTTTGATGAATTGTGTATCATAATTGGTTTTCAAATTTAATGAAATAATATATCTTAATTCATAAAAAATCCTCCTTTCTTTGTTCAGACCATAAAGTTCTGTAATTGATCAAATAGTTGGTAGCAGGTTATGGTTTATCCTTACTTGATCACAAACCTCTTTCCAATTAGGTAGCAAACCATTATACCGTGTGGCACGCACACTTCCAACACATTACAGAATACATCAGAATTTTACATTTTTCACCACTGTTTCACGGAACAGAGCTTTTTTTTTAAAACACTGTTCCGGATCAAATTTCACTGTTCCAACATTTTTGTCAACAAATTTTAAAAAGAAACAAATTCTCTGCTTTTAATAAATTGGACTTAATATACAACTTTTTTGTCATAATATACTTGTAAGACAAACAAGAAATGAATAATAGTCATAAGGGTGCTGCGCATAAGCTAAGTAAGGCTGTAACGCGTATCGTATTATATGTATGGGGTAAATATGTATTGGAACTAATAAATAGTTGTCTTAGTAACCTCCACCAATGAAGTTGGACAGAAGGTTATGTTTTCACCTCTGTAAATTTGTTTGTTTGTTTGTTTGTTTGTCATAAAGGTATCTCAGGAGATGATGAATGGATTTGGATCATATTTTAGTGTGTGGTTTTGTTACTGCTTAAGGAAGAAGAGATAACAATTTGAGACATATTAGAACAGGGGAAGGGTAAAAATGGGGGGGGTGGGGACATGTTTTTTCCTGTTTGTCTGTCATCAAGACATCTCCAGAACTGATGATTGGATTTTGATTAAAGTTGGTGTGTGGTTTTGTTACTGTTTCATGAAGAAGTGATGAAAATTTGGGACTAATTGGAACAGGAAAAAGGCAGAAATTGAGGGGTGGGGATGTTTTAGGATGATATTTGTCAAGACTCAATTTGAAACTTTCCAATGGAATGTGCTGAACAATAACTTTGCACTCTGAATGAAGATCCAAGCAATTAATTTTCTGGACTCAAAGAGACTTACATCAAGTGTTCTTTGGAATCAATAAAAATGATAGTTGTTTGTGCCATGAATAGAAAATGATAGAAATTGAATCCTGGCTAAATAGAGCTTAAACAATGATGCTTCACTTGAATGAAACTGAAAACAATGGTATGGCCTTGGAAGAAATCCAGTCAGAAGTGTTTCAGGTTGCAAATGTTGGTTACAGATCAAAGCTTGGGAATGAATCTTGTGATTATAGATTATAGTGGGTATGAGGATCAAATGAACTCTTAAAATTTTCTAGGCATGTTGGAATTGTAACGGGCAGAGATTTGTGCTATAGAGAGTGCTAATATTCTAGTTTCTAGTTATTTATTCTACATATAGAGCACTTTCAAGCAAGCATTCATATCCCCTGACAGATATATCCCCTGACAGATATATCCCCTGACAGATATATCCCCTGACAGATATATCCCCTGACAGATATATCCCTGACAGATATATCCTCTGTTAGTAAATAAATCCCCAATAAGGCTTAGCCCAGGGTCATAGGAGCTGTTATTTTGACAGCTCAGTGGTAAGCCTGAGAAGGAAACTGCCCAGGTAGTACGTACTGAAATGCTTTTCATGTGGAACGTGTACTGACACACTTTTAGAGCTGTGAACGTTTAGGGATTTTAGTTAACGTGTACACGCCAAAAAAGCGAGCGTGTATTGCATACATGCGTTTACTACCAAGATTTTGGAAGCACACCAAAATTGCTTCAATTTATGATGCTAAGTACAAAAAATCGTGCAACCAGTATGACAAAAGTATTGACTCCATTACCCAAATAGACGCTGGAATTTTGCTTTCCAAATCGTGAAAAGTGCATTTCTACAGTGTAAATTATCATTTTTATGGAAAATGTGCATGGAAATTTGGTTAAGAAAGAACAGAAAAGTTCTCTTCAATGTCATTTAATCTTAACATTGTGTAACATTTTTGTCGTACTTGCTACTGCTTTCAGTGAAAACCTTGGATACTGTGATACCTTGGTGCCTCGCCATAATCAATATCAAAATTATGCCATCACCCCAGAAATACAGTGTATCAGTCCTCTTATAAAATGGCTGCGATCTTTGCGAAGCTGCATAATTTCAGCTCTGCTGAAACCTTTTTTTTGTTTGTTTATTTTGCAATATTTGTTCTTTCTTGCAAAATTTATTTGACTCATCAGGTAATGTTTTCATGCAAGTGTATTTTGTGATTAATTTTTCAGCTTGTAAAACGGGTTTTGACAGAGTGAGATCAAAACCTGATGTTGTTAGTTTCAGCGGTCCATCTATGATTAATTGCGCTGGTAATTGCGGGAAAAGAATGGTTTTTTATACTTCAAAAAATATTTGATAGGAGTGATTTTACTCTTAAAACATGTTTTATGAGCAGAAAACAATATATTGCAGGATGTTGATGTAATGTGTTTGAGGAAAAAAAACACTTTTATATGAAACTGATATTTGAAAATTCACTGTTCCTGCTTAAAAAGCACCTTTTTTGGAACAGTTTCTTGGAACAGCAGGAAATTTTGTTCACCTTTTTGCTGTCACTCAGTCTGTTTGTGCAGAAATTTGTAAACTGCATCGACTACATGAGCGTGCACCACTAGCTAGTTGCACTGTACCAGTACAGCGTAGGATGTTTGCCCCACTTAGTTACACAGATTTTGTTGCTAGGCAAATGCATGAGGTGATTGGTTGAAAAAGCTGTCAATCATCTAAGTCAGGTAGGTTAAATTGAGCCTAAATATGAAAAAAATGTAAAATTGCTCATGCTCATCTAATTTTGATGAATGTTTGATATTTACATGATTTATGATACATTATTAAGATTTCAGGAAATAGTGACATTAGGGATTGTTATAAATTCCTCCCTTCTGGGTAGATTTTCAAACAGATTAAATGAGGTAGCTACTTTTGTTTTTGTATGAATGTCAGTCATCCATTAACAATGTGTTATCAGGAACACAAATCATGCTTTGAGACACAGGCATGTTGACAAGATGCAGGTTTTGAGTGGTTTCAGTTAAGAAGGGCATGAAATTGATTTCATGTATCGCCTGATGTGAACAAACATGCTATCGGTATAGCTGTGTGAAGACCAGATGCGTGAAAAACGCAATACGCAAACACTTTTTCAGCAAAATGGCATCCAGTTGAATTAGTCACTGGATGAAATCCCTTTCTGCAGCATGCAGTAATTCTAAACTCACCATGAGCGTGTTCTCACTTGAGTACGGGCTCGTGATCAGGCCCACTGCAGGCGATCAGATCCGCTGAATTTTTTACTGGGAGAACGCTGACCGAATCTGATCTCATTCACTTGATCTTGATCCTAGACAAGGATAGGATCGTGATCCTAGACGACAGTAGGGTCATGATCCTAGACGACGGTAGGATCATGGTCCTAGACGAGGGTAGGATCATGATCCTAGACGAGGGTAGGATCATGATCCTAGACGAGGGTAGGATCATGATCCTAGACGAGGGTAGGATCTTGATTATAGAGGAGGGTAGGATCATGATCCTAGAGGAGGGTAGGCTCATGATCCTAGAGGAGGGTAGGCTCATGATCCTAGAGAAGGGTAGAGGAGG
This sequence comes from Chiridota heheva, assembly GCA_020152595.1. Classification (NCBI taxonomy): domain Eukaryota; kingdom Metazoa; phylum Echinodermata; class Holothuroidea; order Apodida; family Chiridotidae; genus Chiridota; species Chiridota heheva. The sequence goes on from JAIGNY010001511.1 coordinate 1,017,108, forward strand.
GTATGATCATGATCCTAGAGGAGGGTATGATCATGATCCTAGAGGAGGGTATGATCATGATCCTAGAGGAGGGTAGGATCATGATCCTAGACGAGGGTAGGATCATGATCCTAGACGAGGGTAGGATCATGATCCTAGACGAGGGTAGGATCATGATCCTAGACGAGGGTAGGATCATGATCCTAGACGAGGGTAGGATCATGATCCGGAGCAGAGGGTAGGATCATGATCCGGAGCAGAGGGTAGGATCATGATCCGGAGCAGAGGGTAGGATCATGATCCGGAGCAGAGGGTAGGATCATGATCCGGAGCAGAGAGTAGGATCATGATCCGGAGCAGAGGGTAGGATCATGATCTGGAGCAGAGGGTAGGATCATGATCCGGAGCAGAGGGTAGGATCATGATCCGGAGCAGAGGGTAGGAACATGATCCGGAGCAGAGGGTAGGATCATGATCCGGAGCAGAGGGTAGGATCATGATCCGGAGCAGAGGGTAGGATCATGATCCGAGCAGGTGATCAGATCCACTGATGAGATTCTCAAGAAAACGATTAACGCAGGCAGATTCACTTATGCAATATCCTATTATAACTTGTTTGTTCTGCACTAACACTTAGCGTGCTCCATATTTGTTTTTTGTGGGTTCTTCATCCCACTTTCTGACTTCAGATTAACTCTTTGAGTTGTGCCCTGCGATCATCATATCACCTACAGTGGTTCTGATCGCGGTCTGGCACTCAAGTGAAAACACATGACATTGTTTTTGTCTACAATCATGTTCAAGGTTATCGTTGTTGGATCATGATGGGAAGATAAATTGAAAATTAATTGGATTAATTTTAATTAAATGTTATTGAAAAGTGATTGATTGTGAGCATGAGATAAAGGGTTTTCAAACTTGATACCAAAAGCTTGGTTTACAATGTCAGGTTCTGAAATGAAAGTTACACCATTTTTGTTCTCTTGAAAATGTAATTAATCTGATTATCATTTCTACTGTGTTTAAGTAAATATAATCTTTTCTTCAGATTTATCCATGATTTAAATGAGATATTGCAATTACAGTTGTAAATCACTAGTGCATTCATTGGTTAGTAAAAGACAAAACATTTACAATTCATTATAATTTCAATCTTAGTTTTTATAATATCCATTCTAGTGCAACATATTTTTAAAGTCAGTTGTTTTTAAAAAAGAAAGTTGTTAGAGCTCATTCCTTTAAATTAATGGAATGTTTCATTCCTTTAAATGAATTTAATGTTTCATTCCTTTAAATGAATAAACTGTTTCAAATGAATGTATTTATTCCTTGAAATGAATTGACTGTTTTGTTCAATTAAATGTGAATGTTTCATTCCTTTAAATGAATTGAATGTCTCATTTCGTTGAATGAATTGAATGTTTCATTCCTTTAAATAATTAAATATTTTATTCCTTTATATGAATTGAATCTTTCATTTCTTTAAATAAATTGAATGTTTCATTCCTTTATGTGAATTGAATGTTTCACTCCTTTATTAAATAGTATGTTTCATCCCTTCAAGTGAATTAAATGTTTCATTCCTTTAATTTGTATTGAATGAAATAAGGCCCATTACTTTTTTTGCTTTATATCAATGACATATACAAATGTTCCTCTGTATTCAATTTTATTCTTTTTGCTGACGACACTACAATTTACCTTCATGATTCGAATGTCAATAATGCTCTCCGTCAAGTCTCTTCAAAATTTCACCACGTTTGTGAATGGTTCAAAGCTAATCATTTATCCCTCAATATATCCACGTTTCTGAATGGTTCAAAGCTAATTGTTTATCCCTCAATTTATCCAAAACTAAGCTTATTGTATTCAGTAATATTAATCACGTAAATGGTGAACCTCTAGAAATAAATATTGATAACAACATTATTCAGGCAGTTCCATATATTAAATTCCTAGGACTCTTATTTGACAGCAATTTAAATAGTATAGATCATATTTCTATGATTTGTAAAACAGTAGCCCGTAATATAGGTGTATTAAATGGACTAAGACATTTCATTTCATCCCGCATACTTCTTTTACTTTATAATTCTCTTGTCCTCCCTTATCTCTCTTATGGTATTCTCCTCTGGGGTAATACAAGTAAATCCACTTTACAACGATTGTTAATTCTCCATAAAAGAGCTATTAGGATTATCTGTAATGCATTACCTAGATCCCCATCACCTAGATCCCCATCATTGCTCTTTTTCAAAAAACTAAACCCGTGAACTATTTACGATCTGTACAATTACAATTTAGGCCTATTCATGTATAAATTTACCAACAGCTTGCTGCCTGTGTCATTTTGATTATTCTTTAACACCAAGAAAAGCTTTCACTCCTACAACACTCGTAATTCTCACTACTTAATGCAACCCTTTGTTCGTACTAGTACAGCTCATTCTCAAGTCCGTAGTGCTGGCGTGACCTTTTGGAATTCCCTCAGCAATGAATTAAAAGCATCAAAATCCCTAAATACCTTTAAGTATGAGCTCAAGAAACATCTATTGGTCTTTTACAACTAATCGATTCTCTTCCATTCTCTTTTGTATTTTAATTTTTTTCCCATCCGCTTTTGTTCTGTTTTTTCTTGTACAATTGTACAAGCGGATAACGGCATGGGTGGGAAGGTTAAGGGATGGGTAAGAGTGGGGTCAGGTAGATAGTGCAAGGTGTGCCGGATGGGAATGGTGGGTCGCTAAGAAAGGATGGTGTGTGGGTAGATACTGCTTATTGCCTTATGCTGTATGTTTTTTTGTTTTGTTTATTTCTTTGATGGTGAACTGGCTAGCAAAAGTTTAACACTTCCCAATTCACCCCATTTATACTGATTATGCTTATATGTACATATTTGTATATGTATAAGTGTGTATATGTATGTATATGTGTATATGTATGTGTGTATATATGTATATTTTTTCATCTTCAAGTATTATTGTTGCAACTTTTCCATTTATATTGATATTGTATGTTATTTTGTGGAGTGATTAATAAATAAATAAATAATTGTTTCATTCCTTCCAATGAATTGAATGTTTCATTCCTTTAAATGAATTGAATGTTTCATTCCTTCAAATGAATTGAATGTTTCAGTCCTTAAAATGAATTGACTGTTTTGTTCATTTAAATGAATTGGGACGTTTCATTTCTTTAAATGAATTGAATGTTTTATTTAAATGAAATGACTTGAATGTTTCATTCCTTTAAATGAATTGACTGTTTCGTTCATATAAATGAATTGAATGTTTCCTTTCTTTAAATGAATTGAATGTTTCATTTAAATGAATTGATTGTTTCATTTAGATGAATTTAATGTTTAATTCCTTTAAATGAATTGAATTTTTCAATCCTTTAAATGAATTGAATGTTTCATTTAAATAAGTTGAATGTTTCATTGATGTTTTGCCACTGTTGAAGATATTTTTACCACTAATTCAATTGCATCATTTGAGATTTAATTTAAGTTAGGGGAGAAAATTGATGCAGAAACATTGCTATTAGTCCTTCCCTTTGCCTGTTGCTCATATCCATCTTGGTACATTTGGATTATTTACTCTGCAATTTCACCCAGAAATGATGAGATATGTTGTGGCATCGAGTGTCGTTATAACGTGCTCACATAATCTGCATGACTTGTTGATGCAGTTTGCATGCAGTTTGCTCCACTTGCACTTCAAAGGTCATTTCATCCTCTTAAGTTACTTCCTAACAAGATCCGAATCTCCAAGAATTGTCTCTGACTTCCTGTACTTTGTTGCCCTATCATACAATCGTTTTCAGTTAACCCAACCTGAAACATTGGTGATCAATTCGGTGTTGTTTTAATTAAGTGGATGCATAGTGGTGTGGAGATCGCGTTTGAGGAGAGTCACTTCCTACCAGCTGCCGTCATCAAGGAGAAAAGAGGACAATGACGCAAACAAACCCAAGATGCTGCAAAGACTACATCAGGAGTATAAGAATGTTGATCTCAAATGTACGAGGACATTAAAAGGTACAGAGTGATAAAGAAAAGCTTTCTTGAAGGTGAATGGACGTGTAGTGCCAACATTAACTGCTTCAAATTCTTTTAAAAACCATCATAGTAGTGGAAAATTTCATGAAACTTGGTTAAATGTATTCCATTTTACATTGTTTTTATATCTCAGGCATCAATTTGCATATTTTATACAAATTATGTGATATATTACTGGGCGACTTTGGCAATTTATTTTGTAAATCTTTTGGATTTTGAATGTCTATCATATTTCTTTGAGAGGGTGCAGCAAATTGTGACCATAGGTTTTGTGTCCTTATCATGAACCTCAATCAAATTCTAGCAAGAACAGGCTTTTCCATCACTTTCTTTGAAATAAGGTTTAGGAAAGAATTATAAAGAATAACTTCAAGATTTTGAGCTGTCCGCCCAGGCCTACATCACAAATTTTGAATTAAAAATTGGCAAAACTTTGATAAACCATAATTCGAACACTAAAAGTTCTTTTTTCCCCCTTAAAATTCAAAAACTGATCAACTTAGATTTTAATTCTCTGTCAGCCAATATAAGGGTGTTTCAGCTGACATCATGAGGTCAAATAACTTTGTTTACATCGCCATTTTGTTTGTCAAAAACACTGTTGTCTGCTGTACACTTAATTAGACTTACATACGTTTGCATCTTGTTAAATAAGATTGTTTTTGTAAGATGATTATGCCGGAACCTTGCTGTGCTGTTGGTTGCACTAATAGATGTGTGCGGGGAAATAAAAAGACATTTTCTTGATTTCTATCTGATCTGATCAAAGTTCGAAGTGGTTTTTTGCTGAAAGACGTGATGGTTTTCAACCTACGGCTCATATGATTTGCAGTGAGCCCTTGTAGGCTTTGTCTGAGTATAACAAACAATCAGCTGGCGTTAACATCAAAGTTTCTCTTCGTATACCCGGTGAGTATATAAAACTTAAGGAAAATATGAAGTAAAATTGGTAGCGAAACAAAAAAAAAAGGCACTAGTAAAATTCGCTGAACTGGTACTGGTAGATTAGCATGTAGTATGCTTGTTGTATGCGTGATGTGACTGGGCCATGTGAAGACGCGTGAAATGCAATGACACGCTGCCCTACAAAATGGAGTCCAGTTGAGTTAGAGTCACATGATGAAATCCCTCAATAGAACTTGCTTCATTTCCATAGTCTCATTCTGTTCTTCAAAGTAATATCTGATATCTTTAGAAATGACTGATATCAGACCTGTAGTGAAATCTCAATGACATTCTTTGTATACCTTTCACTAAAAATTTTCCAAGATTTTATGACAACAAGCTTTGTCATTATCTACTAAAATAACCAAAGGCCTTCTTATACGGTAATAACAGTAATCTCTCTTTTTATCCGGGATGGGGGGAGGGGGTGGGGAGTTTTCTAAATCTGGTTTATCAAGACATAATTTTACGTGTACAAATTACAAAGAAATTGTGGTAAATTAAATGATTATTGTTATGGTAAGATCTTATGGAATAGATCTTGGTGTATTAAAAGAATATTGTTATGGTAAGTTCTTAAGGACTAGATCTTGGTGTATTAAAAGACTATTGTTATGGTAAGATCTTATGGAATAGATCTTGGTGTATTAAAAGATTATTGTTATGGTAAGATCTTATGGAATAGATCTTGGTATATTAAAAGATTATTGTTATGGTAAGATCTTATTGAATAGATCGTGGTGTGTTAAAAGATTATTGTTATGGTAAGATCTTAAGGAATAGATCTTGGTATATTAAAAGATTATTGTTATGGTAATACTTATGGAATAGATTTTGGTGTATTAAAAAGATTATTGTTGTGGTTATATCTTATGGAATAGATCTTGGTGTAGTTGTTATTCCCGAGTGTGATTCATTCAACCCGATCCAACTTTAAATGTCAGAATGACTATTATAAGCGCTTTAATGGAGCCCAATACATAATTAACGTGATGTTTATATGCAGTCAAGAATTCTTGATGTCTTTTGAATGGTAGATTAATTCTTTAACGCATGTTGATTAACGCATGTGTTTTTTTAAAGACACTTCTTATTAATAATGATAGATAACACATTAAGATTATATAGTCAATGCACTTTCTATGTACTTGTGTTCATCATTGAAATTGTTCAAGCGAACCCAACCTTCTAATCTAGGAAATTAGGCATATCATATGGTACAGGACAATTAAAGAAACAAATACAGTAAGTGAAAAATCAATGTTGATGTCTTATTCCATTTGAGGAATTATAGCATATCAAAGATTTTACCAGCAGTGTGTTGAAAAGTAATCTTGCAGTGTAAAGTATTATGTCATAATTGTAGAAAAAAGATATTCTTTATGTATTTCTATTAAGTGAAAATTGTGTCTTCTTCCATTCAGAGTGTAGGGTACATGAGTAGATGGGCAAAGCATGTGTAGGGTACATTAGTAGATGGGCAAAGCATGTGTAGGGTACATGAGTAGATGGGCAAAGCATGTGTAGGGTACATGAGTAGATGGGCAAAGCATGTGTAGGGTACATGAGTAGATAGGCAAAGCATGTGTAGGGTACATGAGTAGATAGGCAAAGCATGTGTAGGGTACATGAGTAGATGGGCAAAGCATGTGTAGGGTACATTAGTAGATGGGCAAAGCATGTGTAGGGTACATGAGTAGATGGGCAAAGCATGTGTAGGGTACATGAGTAGATAGGCAAAGCATGTGTAGGGTACATGAGTAGATGGGCAAAGCATGTGTAGGGTACATTAGTAGATGGGCAAAGCATGTGTAGGGTACATGAGTAGATGGGCAAAGCATGTGTAGGGTACATGAGTAGATGGGCAAAGCATGTGTAGGGTACATGAGTAGATAGGCAAAGCATGTGTAGGGTACATGAGTAGATGGGCAAAGCATGTGTAGGGTACATGAGTAGATGGGCAAAGCATGTGTAGGGTATATGAGCAGATGGGCAAAGCATGTGTAGGATACATGAGTAGATGGACAAAGCATGTGTAGGGTATATGAGTAGATGGGCAAAGCATGTGTAGGGTACATGAGTAGATAGGCAAAGCATGTGTAGGGTACATGAGTAGATGGGCAAAGCATGTGTAGGGTACATTAGTAGATGGGCAAAGCATGTGTAGGGTACATGAGTAGATGGGCAAAGCATGTGTAGGGTACATGAGTAGATGGGCAAAGCATGTGTAGGGTACATGAGTAGATAGGCAAAGCATGTGTAGGGTACATGAGTAGATGGGCAAAGCATGTGTAGGGTACATGAGTAGATGGGCAAAGCATGTGTAGGGTACATGAGTAGATAGGCAAAGCATGTGTAGGGTACATGAGTAGATGGACAAAGCATGTGTAGGGTATATGAGCAGATGGGCAAAGCATGTGTAGGATACATGAGTAGATGGGCAAAGCATGTGTAGGGTACATGAGTAGATGGGCAAAGCATGTGTAGGGTACATGAGTAGATGGGCAAAGCATGTAGGGTACATGAGTAGATAGGCAAAGCATGTGTAGGGTACATGAGTAGATGGGCAAAGCATGTGTAGGGTACATGAGTAGATGGGCAAAGCATGTGTAGGGTACATGAGTAGATAGGCAAAGCATGTGTAGGGTACATGAGTAGATGGGCAAAGCATGTGTAGGGTATATGAGCAGATGGGCAAAGCATGTGTAGGATACATGAGTAGATGGGCAAAGCATGTGTAGAGTACATGAGTAGATGGGCAAAGCATGTGTAGGATACATGAGCAGATGGGCAAAGCATGTGTAGGGTACATGAGCAGATGGGCAAAGCATGTGTAGGGTACATGAGTAGATGGGCAAAGCATGTGTAGGGTACATGAGCAGATGGGCAAAGCATGTGTAGGGGTATATGAGCAGATGGGCAAAGCATGTGTAGGATACATGAGTAGATAAGCAAAGCATGTTGTTATAAAGTGCCTGCAGAGAAAGAGAATGGAGGGTCCGTGACATGGTGACATTTTGTGACAAAATTTCATTGTCCAAAAATCTGTGACATTCTGTGACATTTTGAAAATTTTGTGACAAAATGAACATAAACAGATGTATTGAAATTTGTCCGACATTTTGTGACATGTTTTACCCCTTCACTAACACTCATTGGTAATTTCATGTTGCATTTTAGTGGTGGTTTCATTTTTTATGAAGCAGATGTAACCAAATGATCCTTTCTATAAGTATCACCGGTCAAACTGGTCATGATGTGTGAATCTATGCCAATCAAATGTGGCAAAGGCAAAACTGATGTGATATTGTGTGCAAAAGGTGTCAAGAATTATGTGACATTTGAGACATGTGACAAATTTGAAATTTTGTGATCACTCCATTGTCTGTGTGCATCTAATACCCTATCTTAATAATTAAACATAAAGAATTTCACAAATTTAGAAAGATGGTAATTAATTTTCCAAAAAAATACGTGAACATTTGTCTTGGATCTGCACATCACCCTGTACACTGCATGGTCACCTTTCAACACTGGTATAAAATCTTTGAAATGCAAAAACTCTCTAAATGGAACAAGATATCATTAATAATTCTTAATCTGGTAATACCCAAGCTCTTCCTTAGAAACTCTCCAGATAAAATTATCTCCTTCCTTCATCATGCTTCCCTTTACAACCATATTTAGTCCTCTCCCACCCCCCTCTCTCTGCTTTTTTTTTCTTTATTCATGCACCTCCTGTCTCGATCCCAGCTTTCTGACTTTAGGTTCTCGTGTTTCAATCTCCCCCTGTTTTCTTATCTTCCTACCTCTGTAATGATGTAACCTCTCAGGCCCAATTTGACTCTCGCTGTCGTGGTGCCGTTAAACCCTCATCAAACAAACAAACATAAGAAAATGAAAAGTCACAGGAATATAAATTAAGAACTAATAATTATAAACTAATGGATTATAAATGCCATGGATAGAAATTTGCTAGATTTTTCAAGGAAATTTGCTTTCCCATGAACTATCCAGCGCGTGCACTCCGGTCATGTAAATCTTCAAGTCTCGTTGTACCACGAACAAAAATTGTCAGTTATGGTGACAAATCTTTTAGAAAAATAGCATCAGCACTCTGGAACAACCTTCCAAGTGATGTCCGAGACTGTTTAGATTTGAACACTTTTAAATCTTTATTAGAAACATATCTATTTAAGCTAGCATATGGACTATAACTTCTAATTATATTATTTTATATTATATTTCATGTACAGTGCTTATGAGCATGTTTTTTCATGAATTTTAGCACTATAATATTCGGTATAATAATAATACTAGGCATATCCTTTGAGGTAAACTTGGATTGTACTTGTTTTTGTTGAGTTTGAAAAGATGCAGGGCAATAAAGCAAGAGTGAAAATTTCCTGCCAAAAAACGTGTATTTTGTAGTGAAAAAGCTCTCGCAGAAATGTGATAATAAAGATTAAAAAAACAGGAACAAGAAGTAGTCTTAGTAAAGGATTATTACTATTATGGAAAGATTTATGAATCATTTCAAGACCAGATATCGTGTTAACGTGGAGATACAAATACACTACAATCCAACGTTTTCTGATTGGTTGAAATATCTACACAATCACCGACAAGACACACCGCAGCGGAAGTAATGTTGCGTGTTTGTATCGGATTTATTGGTGATGGGTCAAGCATTTTTTTAGAGATGAGATTCCTCTTGAAATTTTGTAGTAGAGTTACAGTTTTTGTATTCGTGGAATCCGTGAGTAGATTGCTTGCATTTCATATAGATATCTGAATCATTTTCCATCTCGCCTGAATGATGGGAAGAGCTTCTCACCTGGGCATTGAGATCGTGCTCATCACATATTTATGGTGAATCTTGAGCTTTTCCAGAAACGTGATTTCACATAAAAGTGCGTGATTACGCTGTGTTTATATTACATAAAGCCACTTTGAGCTTGCAGTTCCGTGGGTAGGACATCTTAAGTAAGTGTGTGCCCAACGGTGTCACATAGAGTTAGAAGATGGAATATATGATGCCATGATTCATTCATGACATGCATTTAAGACATGTATTAAAGTATCGCTTACATAAGCTTGAGTGCCGGCGAACTTAAACAGCTTTCATTTTTCAGAAATAAAAGTCTTTTTTTGTGCATGATTACTAGTAAATCAGAGCTTATTAAACTTGGTTATGGGCAAACTGATATGGATACCATTTACTTATCCTTTAAGACTTATCAGCTTAGGATATGGAAGTGTGGTTTTAGGTCAGCTACCCTGAGAGCTGCCCTGAGCTTATGGAGGTTTTTTTTATTTATAGCATATATGTTGGTCGTATATTTGGAATGTTCTTTTTCTTCCTAAGGCTGATATCTGCACTCTGTGACAATCATCATTTATAAAGGTCATTCAGATTAATTTGAATATTGTAAAGATTTCTTGATATAAGGCTTAGGTTCTACAGCATTTTTGGTACTTAAAGGATTATTATAGTGGTCGAGCAAATTAAAATTTCATGAAAGAGGACTAAAAGAAACAAATGTTTAAAGTGGTCCTGCCATGGGAGTCAAAACTTATTTTAAATATGTTAGTTAGGTTAACTGATTTGCAAAAATATATCTTTTTCTGCACAAAACCCAATTGATTGCGAGAAAATCGGAAAAGAAAAATGCATTTTTCGTCACTGATACAAAACAAAACGCAGAATAAGGCTTATTATGCAAAACGTCATTTTTGGAACGCCTGTATGTAAACAATGCATCGATGCCAAGTATAAGGTGTGTCCGCCATTGAAATTTCACAACTAGTATTGATAGCAGCATTTCTGTTTGTTCTTCTAAAATATTACATTTTCCAAGCAAATATTAAACAAAATGCCGCAGTGTTGTGTAGTTGGAGGATGCAGTAATATAAATTCTTAAACTAAAAGTCGTTTATCAATGGCAAAGGGCAACAAAAGGAGATGATTGTGGATGTGTTTTGTGCACTTGACATGAACCGAGTTTTCGGGGCTTACCGGGTACAGTGTCATATTCAGCTCCTGCCAGATTGTAACCCTTGTTCTGTTCGATTTAAACAGTAGCTTGACTGCATCGTCTCTGACATGATATTTTTACTGTTTCGCGAGTAACAAAAATTTAAATGAAAGAAAGGGGAAGGAAAAAAAAGACTCGGAGGGAAAAAAATAAAATAAGACTCCGTCAGATTCAAACTCATAACCTCTACCTCTCGCTCAAAAGACGAAGCCATAACCGACTGGGCTACTTAATCAGGTAAAAATTTGTATGATTCTTTTTAATATATTGTGTGGAATATGATCAAATGAAGAAATATCGATAAAATAGAGTTGAATTGTAATAACTGTGTCCATATGCCATGCCGTTAAAAAGTAAACTAACAACATTTTTGATTAACAAACATTTCTTCAAAAACTTTCCCAATTCAAGTGCAAAAATGCAAACGGATTGCGTGAAGTAAAGTATTCAGTTCCCGCAGGCCAGTTGACTAAATGCCAAGCGACAGAGACTTGAAGATTGATAGATAAAACTTTATATTTCCATTAGATGTAAAAAAAAAAAGAGGTAAATGTTGTTGCAAACACTTCAATTTGATTATGTTTAACAAAATATTACTTGCAAAACAGTAAGAATTTCATGCCGACTACGCAAGCTTGTACTGTAGGACCGTGTATGAGCTTGTGTAAAAGGCTTCTTCTCTCTTGTCTGCAAGCGGTTCAAATTCAAAAGGAATGACATCCTTTCATTATGAGAATGTTCTTCATTTATTTCTAAATCATTTTTATTATAACTTGAACTTGAAGATGACAAATCAAGATCTGAACAATCCAAAAAACTTTCGCAATCAGACGCTATTTGTATGTGGTTAGTATGTGTGTAATGCATTGTTTACGATCAGCAGTCCCTGAAATGACGTAGCAAACTGTTATGACATCACAAATCCCTTTCAACTTTTTTTTGTTCCAGAACAAGCAATAAATGATCAATTTCTAAGTTCTTTTTCATCATGAAAATGGACTCATTTCCAGGCTTTCTTGACGGATTATTGAAGTTAGGGATATAAAAAACCTATAACAGGTTAAATGTCAATTTTTTTAGAAGGCATGGCAGGACCACTTTAAGAAACTATTGAACCATTTCAACATCCTATGATTCAATAGCATTTTTGGTACTGAAATGATTATTATAGTGGTCAAGCAAATTAATCTTTTATGAAAGAGGACTAAAAGAAACAAATGGTTAAGAAACTATTTAACCATTTCAACATCCTATGATTCAATAGCATTTTTGTTACTTAAAGGATTATTACAGTGGTCAAGCAAATTAGTCTTTTATGAAAGAGGACTAAAAGAAACTATTTGTATGTGTATTTCACTTTAAGGCATATGCCAGGGAAAGCACACATAAGTCACAATGACTTATTTTCAGTGTGTACCTGATGAATCAAGTATTAAAAGTGTTGCAATTTTATTAAATAATGACTGGTGTATACAATTTTTCATAAGAGGCAATTTTTTTACTGTCAAAGTGATTACTTTTCAGAATATTGGCAATTGACTTAATAATTGTGTAGATCATCATATCAAATTTTCAGTTATTGAATAAGACTCGCCTTACCCTGCTCACCTTATACCGCTCCCTCCTCAGATCCAGGCTGGACTATGGCAGTTTCATCTTTGCCTCCACCCGTAAATTTACTTGAAACACCTGGAGGTCACTGAGAACACTGCCCTTAGGCTTTGCCTTGGTGCCACTTACACTTCTCCATCACCAGTCTCCACGTTGAAGCCAACGAACTCCCCTTCGACCTCCGGTGCACGAAGGCCGGCCTCTTTGCTGTCCTCATCCTCACTGATCCACGAAATCCATGCTTCCATTCCATCTGCTCTCCCTCCTTCACCAACCTCTTCAATCTCAACAAATGCATCCCCCCACCTTTCGGGATCCGGATGCACTCCCACTTTTCCAAAACCAACATCAACATTTTCTTCATTGCCAGACACACCACCCCACCAACACCCACCTGGACCATTTACCCTCCCAAGGTTTACCTTGGTCTTTCTTCCTTCACAAAAGCTCTCCACAACCCAGCCTTCTTCCATTCCAATATACTATCAACTCAGTAGACATTTCCATTGACCACTTCTTCCTCTTCATCGACAGCTTCACACGGGAAGGCTCCTCTGCAGCCACCGCTGCCTGTCCTGGCCTCACCATCTCCTCAAGGTAACTCGATGGCACCTCTATCTACTCTGCCGATGTGAAGGCCATTCTCCTAGCCTTAAACTTCATAGAACTCTCTTTCCACCCCCGTTTTGTCATCTTCTCTGACTCTAAATCTGTCCTCGCTGGCATCCTTAACATGCTCTGACCCAACCCTCTCATTTTACAAATCCTCAACAAACTCCACACTCTTTTCTCCCTAGGAAAGAAAATTATCTTTTTCTGCATTCCAGCCACGTTGGTACATCTGGCAACGAGAGAGCCGCCATCAAAGCTCTGTCAAATAACTGCTCTCCTCTTCCTATTCCAGACTTGGACCTTCATCTCTCTATCTCCAACTACATCAACAAGACCTGGCAAAACTCTTGGAATTGCAAAACCAGTAATAAACATCAAACCCAAAGTCGGACCAACACCCCTCTGCATTGTCGCAACCACAGGGATGACATACTTGTTACCCGCATTCGCCTCGGCCACTCCTCTCTTACTCACTCCCATCTCTTATCCGGCTCTCTTGCCCCTCTCTGCCCCACTTGCATCATCGATCTCTCCATCAACATATTTTCTTAGTCTGTCCCCTCTACCAGAACTCCAGATCTTTTCTCTCTTCACTCTCCTCAATCTCTGACCTATTCGAAAACAATTCTTCCTCAAACATCATCAACTTCCTCTGCAACAACAACCTATTCCACCACATATAATCTCCTCCCCTCCTCCCCTTCTACACCTATCCTTACACACCCCTTTTTTTCTCCCACATTCAGCTTTTCCCCTTTATCTCCCTTACAAACCTTCCATCTCCTCACTATCCTTACTCTTACACCATTAGTTGTTAACACCCTCTTGGCACATTTGACTCTTGACTGTCACAGTGCCCGTTAAACATCAACAAACCAAACCAAACCATCCCCTTTATCTCCCTTACAAACCTTCCATCTCCTCACTATCCTATCTCTTACACCATTATTTGTTAACTTGGCACATTTGACTCTGACTGTCACAGTGCCGTGAAACATCAACAAACTAACCACATTGAACAAGACTTCACTCAGGATATTAAAATTTAGCTGCCATTATCTTAGAAATATCTCAGAAATATAAGTGAAAAGCTTTGACAGCTGCTGGCATGGTAATTCAAAATATGAGAAGAAATGTCATCATTTTGGGAAGTAAATATTGTTGGTCTCGCTGTATGAATAATTGATGATGAATCTGGGTGATTGTATGATATTCAAAAATTTCTTTTGATAGACCCATTTTCAATGAGAGTTGAAAATGTTACTTAAAGCTTTTCACCTTGTATACTTGTCTGTCTGCATAGGTGTAGGAACAGAGGAGGGGGAGGGGCACCTGCCTCCGATGTTGCAGTGACCTACATGGTCCCCCCCTCCCCACTAAGTCCATTTTTTACCATTGAACTAGTTTTGTAGCATATCTTTGTGCCTCCCCCAAATGAAGAACATATTCCTATGCCTATGTTAGACTGTCTGTTTTTGAAGTCAAAACTGGGTCTTCCTGAATTAGGTGAAGGGCTTTATGCCCTTAAGAAGAGTTTGAAGTAGATTTGTTTGTCTGGAAGAGATTGTTTTCAGAGTTTGAAGTAGATTTGTTTGTCTGGAAGAGATTGTTTTCAGTAATGGGTCATTTTTCGTCACGATTAAATTGCAGCTTATTGGATATTAAAGGATAAAATTTAAGGATAAGAATAAGATTTTTGAATGCTTTCTTCACCATTTTGTTTCTTTTGTAGTCCTCTTTCATATAAGATAAACATGCTTGACCACTGAATATCTTTTAAATGGAATAAGATTTTTGAATGCTTTTTCACCATTTTGTTTCTTTTGAAGTCCTCTTTCATATAAGATGGACATGCTTGACCACTGAACTAATCCTTTAACGGAATAAGATTTTTGAATGCTTTCTTCACCATTTTGTTTCTTTTGAAGTTCTCTTTCATATAAAATTGACATGCTTGACCACTGAACTAATCCTTTAACGGAATAAGATTTTTGAATGCTTTCTTCACCATTTTGTTTCTTTTGAAGTTCTCTTTCATATAAAATTGACATGCTTGACCACTGAACTAATCCTTTAACGGAATAAGATTTTTGAATGCTTTCTTTACCATTTTGTTTCTTTTGAAGTCCTCTTTCATATTAGATGGACTTGGTCGACCACTGAACCAATCCTTGAATCCGAGGAATTACATTAGCGAGAAGAAAAGGTGTTTTTGTGTTCTGTGCTTTTATTTAAGATATAATTTTATGTTTCGATTGATGTTGCTCTCCATTAAAGAAACTTGTTGAATGTTTGCTCAGACTACAGCTTTGTGACAGACTGTGCTTATTTGTTGCATGGCAAATTAGCAAAGTTCAAAGGCCAATTGCATTTTTGTTAAACGTTTATGATGTAATACTCAAGGTTGTATCTTTTGCAAGTTTGATGCGGTTTTCACTAGAAGGAATACCGGAGTGATCAGATCTTGTGACCAAGCAAGACGCTATTTCCGTATAATAATATTACAGCAAAATAGCAACAAAGTGCCATCAAGGTCCTTCTTTGCAATTATTGAAATTACCTGACTTGCACCTGTATTTATTCATCAATCAATACTTGCTTGATGAAATATAACAGCACCACCTTATGATAATTTTGTAGCCTTGAGGCTGATGTACACCGAAGGAGGCGTGACGAGCGATGATTTTAGAAAATCGGCCATAAAACAAATATTTTGTTGTTATAGTTTTGACTTTTTTTCTCACATGCTATTCAGTTTACTTTTGAGGCTTTCGGGTGATATTGGAAAATCGCACAAAATATGCAATTTTGTTCAAGTCATGGAAATATTGGCTTTCTCATGATTTTATTACATCGCGAATTTTGTTTTAGTGAGTGTAAAAATTCACCTAGAATGAATTTCCATTTTTTATTGGAAATGATATAGAATGACACCTTATCTTCTAAAATAAGAGGTCTTTTCCTTTATTTGATTCAATTTTGAAATCGCATGTTCCAGGGTTTGCATTAGCAGTGCAATTGCACGAATCACACAATCAGTTCTCACAATCCCACACAAAATTAGAAGCAATGCTTCACAACTACCGGGAGCTGCTAGCTAAGACAAGTGTTCAAATCCATGCTAAGCATTCAGTGATAACATTAGGCCTTGAGTTAACGATATGAATTTTAACGATTAGACATGAAATATTCATGCAATTTATGGAAATTAATATAATTTAAGAAGAGTTAAGTAAAAGGTTATTTTTATCAGTAAAATAATTCTTATAACTTGCTAAGTTATAAACGGATCCCATACGTACTTAAATGTATAGAACGAAATGTAACCGAGGCCTCAATGTAGGTGGTGAAATTTGTGACTAGGTCTCTAACTACAGTCGTTTTCTCTAATTACTATATCCAGCACTGTATACAATTAATATATTAGTGATGAAAAGAAATTTATAAAGGGACTGTAAATTTGGTGATTTTTCAGCTCCACCCATTACACAGAGTGTAATGAGTGGAGCTTATCAAATCGTACGTGAGCTCCCATATGTATGTGCCTGTACAAAGTTTTGTGCTATAATGCATCTCCTAGGTTATAACAGTTTTGCCCTTGAGATTCTGGCTTAAGCGAGATTTTTGTATGCTTCATGAAACTTGTATTTAAATAAAAGATATTCCATGTAGTTTTTCAATTAAAGCTCCCGAAAGGTAAAATGTTTGTCTACAAATGTGTCAGATTTCAATACGTAATGGTGCTAAAAGTAGCTCTTTTAGCTGCAGACAGTAATCCTATCCGCGTTTTGTATCAGCACCCCGTCGGGCTATGATATTGGTATGGAGGTCCTCCATACACATGCATGTCTATTAGTTACATGTATACTTCCGTACATGTATTTGTCTTATCTTATTAATCATATCGCAGTATTTTCCAATCGAATTCGGACATTCTTTTATGATTATGCAAATTCTCGGCATCTTATTTAGGCCATGCTGTATCTTATCGTATCGGAGTATGAGTGCTTAATAAGTCATAACATAACCTAGAAGATAACCTGTGAAGTTGTTGTTTGATCATTTTTAATGTCGTACAGAATTCTCAGATTGTCAGTAAGTCTAATTGTGCTACATTGCATCGCAGGGGCTAGAACGTTGTACTTAAATGCACTATCACAGTGGTTAGAGTTTTAAACTTAATTGCACTATCTAAGAATAAAGTTTTGTTGGGTCGGTGAACACACGTGGCATTGCGTAAGCCGGGAGTTCTTACTAATGTGCCGTATGGGCAGCAGATTTCCCGAAATAAAAGTTTGTTTCCAAACTTGTTTACAGTGTTTGTGGACACGTTGAAGAATCATTCCTGGGTATTATTCAATGGGGCATCCCAGGGCTGCTAGTAAGGTTGTGACAGTTATCCGTTTAACCATTTACCTATAACCTGTTTGGTCTATTATCCGTATAGGAAATCATGCTCCGTGTAAAGGAATGTTTTTTCAATTTTTACGTTTGTTTTTTAAGTTTGCATAAATTCACGAAACCATCTAACCAAGCTTTTTCTTTTCATTTCAATCTTTACCCACTAAGTTGACTTCACATGTCACCCAGGGTCCATATGCATAACACTAAACATTTCCATGGTAGCTAGCTACAATCTTGGGCAAAACTGTTGGAACACTTCAGCTTTTTGAGAACTACATATGTTATAGTGTTATGTTTTTAAATATTTTTTCCGAGAATTGTAACCCCCTTTCCCCTCCCCCTTTTCAATATTGAAATTATTTCTTTCTTAACGTCATTTTCAGGGAAAAAAAGTAACAACAGCCAACATTAAATGGGGAAGGGGAGGGGAGGACAATTATTATAGTGAGGCAGGGGAGGGGGACACTGGTGGTGTCAATGAAATGATAAAAATGTCCTAAAAATTCTGAAATTTGAATTCCAATTAAAAGAGTAGAGATTGAAGAAGCAACAGAAAATTTTTCCAGCTTTTATGGTGTCTAACTGTGGATTGATTTACAATAGAAAAGTAGCTTCATGAAAAACATCACAAATTTTCACCAAGTGTTTCAACGAGTTTTGTTCAAGATTGTCTAAGAAAATCCCATAATATTCTTAAAGAAAATTTGCCCTTATTTTGTAAAAAGCAAAATACAAATCGAAAAGTTATCCTCAAAATCGGTCAATTGGTCCATTTCCCATCAAATTAGTCAAGCACTGTTAAATAAAAATGGACGGGGGAAGGGGGAAGCTGGAAAATACATTGAAGTAGGATAGGGGAACAGGAAGCGTCTTGAAAAATATGACAATATCTGAAAAATTACATCAAGCTATACTAAAGTTGTTAAAAGAGGGTTAAAACGATTTACAAAAAAGGACAGTATTGAAGACTTACACATGTTCAATCAGTGACGTAAGTTTGGTGTGGGCCCTGCACTGCGGTATGCTTAAAGGCCCTTGCGAACGAAGCAAACGTTTAGCCTGATCACAAAATGAGCAGCTCGTGCTGTGGAGGCCATGGGTGGTAGGGTTCAGGGGAAAGCCCATGGTGGAATTTCCAGCATTTGTAATTTCTAATGTAGAATAATATACAATAGAAAAGTAGAATCATGAAAAGCATCACATTTGATGCCCTAAATCTGTCATTTGATGTAGAAGGTAGGGGGAAGGGGGGAAGGGGGAGGGGGTAGATAAATACATTGAAGTAGGATAGGAGATCATTTTTGTATATTATTTTAATATGAAAGAGCTCCACGGTCTACCCTAAAAGTCAGGGAAAATTGTATTGAAAGATTCAAACTTTAGAAAAACAACGGTAGACCGTTTCAGCATGCATCTTTTTACTAATATTGGTGTATTACGCAATCGGTAAAAAGGAGTTGTATGATAATATTGGAAGTTGGAAAAAATTAAGAGATAAATTGATTAAACAACTTGTGTTGATTTGTATAAATATTTCACATAATTTGCAGCTCTACCATTCTTCTTTCTTATTTTATTTCAAGAATGGATATTTTATTTTAAGAATGGATGGCATTTTTTCAATCCCATGTAGTAAGCATTGCAATGGGGTAGCGGATAATAGGATGGATTTCAAACCATTGCAACATGAGTTCAAATCCTGTAGATTACATGAGGGTCGACATTCATTTTATTTCCTCGATTTTTATTTATTGAATATGTTTTATACATATGCTTAGATTAACCACAGTCTTTTATCGTCATTTATTTTTCTTCATTCAATCTACAAAAAGCGCACAAATTCTCAGGTATTTGCAACCTTCAAAAACATAAAAATAGTTTCCATTGACCTATTCATTTATTCCAATCCCCAAGTCTATTCTTATTCATCATATAACTTGTTGTCTTCGAAATTTATATAGCTAACTTTTCTCTAGACACTCAAAACACATCTGCTATCGAGAAATAATGCAACTTATCTGAGCGAAAAATTGACATCCTTTCCTCAGACTGTCTGAGAAAATCCTATAATATTCTGGAAGAAATTTTGGGCTTATTTTGTAAAAAGCAAAATACAAATCGGAAAGTTATCCTCAAAATCTGTCAATTGGTCCATTTCGGGTCAAATTGGCCAGGCAGTCTTAATTAAAAACAGACGTAGGGAAGGGGGTGGAGGGAGGGGGGGAGAGAATTGGAAAATACATTGTAGTAGGATAGGGAAACAGGAAGCATCTTGAAAAATATGACAATGTCTGAAAAATTACATCAAGCTACTAAAGTTGTTAAAAGAGGGTTGAAACGATCTACAAAAAAGACAGTATTGATGATTTATAAATCTTCAATCAGTGACGTAAGTTTGGTGGGGGCCCTGTGCTGCGGTGGGTTTGGGGGCCCTTGCGAACGAAGCGAGCGTTTAGCCTGATTGTAGAACGAGCAGCCCTGTGTGGTAGAGGCCATGAGCTGGTAGGGTTCAGGGGGAAGCCCATGGTGGAATTTATAGCATTTGTGATTTCTAATGTGGAATAATATACAATAGAAAAGTAGGTTCATGAAAAGCATTGCATTTTATGCCAAAAATTTGTCATTTCCGCTGCAACTGTTCACATTGGTCAATTTTGTGTCAAATTGATCAGACAATGTTAAAAGGGGAAATAGGAGGGGGGGGGGGTTCGTAAATACATTGAAGTAGGATAGGGGATCATGGCAATTTCATTCGGCCCGCAAACTTTATCTGAGACCCATCAAAAACACTACCTTCAGAATCTGCTTCGGTGCCATCCAAACCACCCCCATCACTAGTCTTCATGTTGAGGCCAACGAACTCCCTCTAGACCTCAGGAGCACCAAGACTGGCCTCTCCTTCACCCTTCGCATTCTCACCGACCCTCAAAACACTTGTTTCCATTCTACCCGCTCTCCTTCCTTTACCAGCCTCTTCAATCTCAACAAACGCATTCCCCCTCCCTTTGGAATGCGGATACACTCCCACCTTCCCAAAGCCAACATCAACATCTTCTCTATAGCCAGGCACATCTACCCCCATCTGGGTCATACCACCCTTCCCCAAGTCTTCCTAGGTCTCTCTTCTTTTAAAGCTCATCACATTACGAAAGCTCAACCCAGTCTTTTTCCGCTCCAATTACTGTCAACTCAGTAGACACTTCCACAACTACTCCTTCCTTTTTACTGACGGATCCACACATGAAGGTACCTCAGCAGCTGCCGCCACCTGTCCTGCCCTTACCCTTTATTGGAGACTACCAGATGGAGCCTCTATCTATTCTGCTGAGTCAAAGGCTATCTTCATAGCTTTAAACTTCGCAGAACTCTTCTTCTGCTCTCGCTTTGTCATCTTCACTGACTCCATATCAGTCCTCTCAGGCATCCTCAACATGCGCTTGTCTACTACCCTCATCTTTCAAATCTTGAACAAAATGCACACTCTCTCCTCTGGCAAGAAATTCATCTTCTGTGGGATCCCCAGCCAAGTCTATATCCCATTGAACGAAGGGGCTAAACAAATTTAAACTAACATTTTCACTTCTCTCCATCCTTTCCTCCTTTTCCAATCATCTCTTTCCTAACCTTTGCACCTTAATTATTTAACACCCTCTTGGCATGTTTGACTCTGACTGTGAAGTTGAAGCTCATCAAACCAAAACCTTAACTATTTATCTCCTTAACGGAATAAGATTTTTGAATGCTTTCTTCACTATTTTGTTTCTTTTAAAGTCCTCTTTTATATATGATGGACTTGCTTGCCCAAAACTAAACCTTTAAAATGAGACGTACATAAACGTGATAAAGCCAATGTTATATTGTATGTACTGTTGAGATTACACAATTATCAAAACTTCACTTGCCGATAATGAATGAAAAGTCTTACTTTTGCCTTACTTGAGTGAAATAAAGAAAAGGTTGCTGAGGTGGGATTTGTAAATGGACACGTTCTAAAGGTTGATTTTATTTGGTTGGTGTTGGGTGTCTGACTGTTACAACAGACTTTGATATTGGATGCAAGATGTTTGGGAGTGAGTTTCAAACAGACATCTGAGCAATCTATCGGAGAGAAAGATTTGTGTTAATGGATCAAAGAATTGATTAGATTCCTTATTCCATGAAACATGTCTTGTGATATGAAAAGGCTATGAGGCCTTTTTCTTTTCTCAAAATAAATAAATGAATACAAATTGTAACCCCTCCCCACACTCTCCCCGAAAAAGAAAATAAAAATCACAAATCACAAACTCTAAAGCAAATTTCTTAGTGCTTTTGTTTCTGTATTTCTATTTCCTTACTTCGATCTACAATCATTTTCAATTTCCTTTACATAAGGCCTGTTTGTTTGCACTTATTTGTGGAAAATTGTAAGGGAGGGGCAGGCGGAAAATTGTAAGGGAGGTGCGGGCGGGAAATTGTAAGGGAGGGGCGGGCGGAAAATTGTAAGGAAGGAGAGGGGCGGGCGGAAAATTGTAAGGGGGGGCGGGTGGAAATTGTAAAGAAGGGGCGGGCGGAAAATTGTAAGGGAGGGGCGGGCAGAAAATTGTAGGAGAGAGGGGGGCAGAAAAAAGGTTTGGTTCTGATGTGATAGCATCAGGAACCTATGCGGTTATGTGCCAATGGCATGTGTGTATGTATGTGTGTATGTGATGGCCAGCTTGTAAATGCAATATCTCAAGAACGATATACTGGATTCATGTTGTATGTGATCCACATATAGCCCATGGTCTGTAGATGCTGCCCTATTGTTTTTTCATTATGGTGTCATGCATATTAATGATTAGGTGGGACTTAATGTAAAAATCTTGAAATGTTCATATGTACATGTTCATGATGTAAAAACGTTGAATTTTATTAATATGCATAGTGGCCGGAGCTTAATATGATTTTGCTGTAAAGAGTTTGTAAACACAGTATCTCAAGAATGGTAAGCTGGATTCATGTCATATATGGTACACAGATAACCCATGGTCTGTAGATGTGCCCTATTGTGTTTGATGATGTCATGCATATTAATCAGTGGGCAGTACTTTAAGTAAAAACTTTGAAATGTTCATTTTTTAACAACAGCATGTCCGTTTTGTTTCATATGTGGTATATTTATGATCATTTCTGGTGTGTACATGTTAATGTAAAAACATTAGATTTCATTCATATGCATAGTGGGCAGGACTTTGGATGGTTTTTCCGAAAAGAGCTTGTAAACGCGGTATTTCAAAAACGGTAAACTGGATTAATGTATTATGTGGTACACAGATAGCCCATGATCTGTAGATGTGCCCTGTTGTTTTTGGTGGTGATATCATGCATAGTAATGAGTATGAAGGGCTGAACCCTTAAATGCATTTGGGAAGCGGAGTCAAAGATGGGGCACCCAAAATAGCAATAATATCGCCACATGGTAGAGTAAGGGTTAAGCATAGTCTGATTATTGAAGGGTCTTCTGTTTCCGTGCAGTAGGGGATGGCTCGTTCTGTTTCAGTGACCCAGTGATCCGCCCACCAGGACCATGCTGCGTATATTTTCGAGTTGGCACACTTGCTGCGGATTGATTAACCCTTACTCTACCAGCATTTTTTTTTAAACGCGCTTGGGAGGTGTGGTCAAAGACGGGGCACCCAAAATGTTGATAATATTGTCGCATTGTAGAGTAAGGGTTAAAGTGAAAATCTTGAAATGCTCATTCTGTAACAACCACTTGTCTGTTTTGTTTCATATTTGGTGTAATTATTATGTTAGTTGGTGTGTTGACTGCCAATAATATGCATAGCGGGTGGGGCTTAATATGATTTTGCTGAAAAGAGCTTGTAAACACAGTATTTCAAGAATGGTAAACTGAATTAATGTATTATGTGACACTCAGAAAGCCCATGGTCTGTGGTTGTACCCTATTGTTTGTGGTGGTGATATGCCTATTAATGAGTGGGCGGAGCTTCATATACAAATCTTGAAATGCTGTTATTTTGACAATCACATGTTTGTTTTGTTTCATATTTGTTATAATAATGATCTTAGCTAACTAGTATGTATGTTTTCATTGTATAAAAACATTGACTTTCATTAATGTACATAGTGGGCGAGGCTTAATATTATTTTGTAAACAAAAAAAAACAAGTAAACATGATATCTCAAAAACTATAAACTCGATTCATGCCATGTGTGGTACACAGATGGCTCATAGTCTGCACATGTGCTCTAATGTTTGTGGTGGTGATTTTATGCATATTAATAATTGGGTGGGCTTAAAGTGAAAAATTTTAAGTGATAAATGAACAACTGTATGTCATGTTTGGTGTCATATTGGGCAACAGATGTCATTAGTATGCATGGTAGATATGGCTTAATGTGAAAGTTTTAGATGATGTAAACACCATACTGTATCTCATGAACGGTATATTGGATTTATGCCATATAGGTCGTACACATATGAATCATGGTTTTATACATATGTTTTTATGTTGTGATAGAGATGTCATTAATATTAATGAACAGACTGGGCTTACTGAAAAATTCTTTAAATATGATAAATGAGCAACTAATTTTGCACCATACTTGCTTTTATAATGTTTTTAACTATGGTGCAAATGCTAATGTTGTCAACATTTTATTGATCTGCATGGTGATATTTATGAATAAATATCATAGAACAAATATTTCATGATATGCACTAACATGACAGTTAATACAAATTTTGCAAATCAATCAGCTTATGAAAAAGCATTGGAACCACAAAACCTTCTGGTTAAATGTGCTTTCTAAATAGTTTTACTTTCAATCATCTTAGTTAAGTTTATTTATTTCTTTAGTTAACTGTACTTCCTGTTTTTTTTTTTTTTTTTTTTTTTTTTTTTTTGGCTTTCTCAGGATTAAGTATCAAGGACATTTATAAAACAGAATTAAAACACTTTGCTTCATTTTCATATTCTTGGTTCCTTTTATTTTGCTCAGTTTTTATATCTCACTCGTGCTTTTTGTGTGATTTGGGAATGTCTTTCCCTTGAATAAAACACTTGTTACAAACAGGTAGGACAACTTTGTATTCTATCGCAAGCTCTTTAGGGGATTTTATGTTCGCCACAGTAACAGAAACATTCAACAGGCAAACGTTTTGGGATTTTTAAAATTGAAAGAAGAAAAAATACTTAACTTTTTTCTTTTATCGCCCCCTCCCTATTTTTTGCGAGGGGTGGCAGAGGAGAGTAAACAAGCAAGTTTTTTTTGGCCTTATGTTACTTCTGGATTGATAAATTAATCTCTAGCACATTTGGCCTCCCTTGTCAACAATTAATCATCACAAAACTGAAATCTAACTTACTTTGTACAAGAACATTAGTTTCATGTTTGTTCCTTTTTGCCACTTCTATGTTTATTTTATAGCTATTTAAACTTCACCATCGAATCCATGTCCTTTAAGCTAATTCTTAACAATGTTTTACAAAAAGATGTGTAATATTAATGCAGTATGGGGTGGTATATCATGACATGAAAAGAATTTGCAGAAACTAAAGCTGGATCAGACTTGTCACTACAGAAAGTCATTTGTCCAAATTTCTTGCCAAAATTCACGCAGGTATTGATAGTGTTAACACACGCTTGGCAACATAGAATGTAAGTGCATGATTAAGATGCAGAAAGGCAGTTTTTGCTTTTAAATATTAAGTGACATACTTTTCAAGGTCACCTCATAAACTCAGATCTCGGAGGTAGATGTTACCTCTGTGTATTTTGACGCAGGCTGCTTGAAGTGAGAATAAATTAAGCTGATAAACCGTCCTGCCAACTTTTATTTTTCATGCTCAGATTTCATTGAAAGTGGGTGCTACTCTGGAAATTGACGAGAGGGATTGTTTCATTTGAAACTCTTCTTTACTTTTCTCGCTAGAATTATCCCCAGGCGGGGAGGAATATTGTGCAAATAGATGTGATGTTATTTTGACAAGTTTAACAAGGGCGGCATTTGATGAATAAAGTCATGAGAGATCGTGTCGGGAATGAAAAAAAGCATTTTATGTTGGAAGCAAATGTCATTCTGATTACTGTTTCAGCAAGGTATATGTTGACAAAGGAGTGAACTGTCACTGTTAGCAGATACCTGTAGATTTCTGTAATGGAAATTATTATGAACTTGCTGCAAATGTATTTATTTTATTTTGTTTAAATTTTAATGTTTGATTCATAAAAATATGTCTTTGTAGATCGGAAGGGTCTAAGTATTTGAAGGTAATTCCCACAAGAGATTGTTATCTTCGTAACTTTTTGATATTGATATCATCTTCTTTTTTTGTTTGTCCTTTCTCAGGACCAATGGGCTTGGAGTGTGGTCTGTCTTGAGTGACATGGAGAACACCAAGGCCATGGGCTACCAGTGGGCAAAGTCAAAGAGCAACAAGAAGCTTCTCACGTCACTTGGCCTCGATGAAAGGAATATTGTAAGTACTTACAAGCTTTAAAGGTATACTGACAGGAAGAGAGCGTTTTTTATATATACAGTATTCAGATATATAAACAGGAGGAGAAATGCCAGCAAATGATGGGGGTTCTTCAACGTCATCATCGTCATCATCATCCATCATCATCATCATCCATCATCATCATCGTCCGCCGCCGCCGTAAATCATCATCATCATCATCATCATCATCATCATCATCATCATCATCATCATCATCATCATCATCATCACCATCATCATCATCATCATCATCATCATCATCACCATCATCATCATCATCATCATCATCATCATCATCACCATCACCACCACCACCACCATTACCACCACCACTCCACCTCCTCCTTCTCCTTATCATCATCAATCATCATCACCACCATCATCATCATCATCATCATCATCATCATCACCATCACCACCACCACCACCACCATCATCCTCTAAGATTTACCCCAATTATTTTTTGTTGGGGTTGGGGAAAACCCTTGCAAATCTTGAGGCAGATTATCCTGAAGTGATCTTCTAATTGGAAGACATACGCTACTCTTGTCCATTTACTAGTAGAGTCCTGGTAGCTGTTGATTTGTGATTGTATTCACTTATCATTTAATCGCCAAAATTTGTGAGGTTAGGGATTGGTCGCAACCAAGCTTCACCCAAAAATCGGGGAAGAAGGACAAAAAACTTACTAGTGTTCAATAAAATTGTATGAAATTTTGGTGCAACTGGTACAATTCTCACACAAATAGACCATGCATTTTTGGAACACAAATAGGCCAAGAATCTCACCAAAATGCAAATATCATGTCTTAAGATTACCTGTTGGGCTGATAGAACTAGTTGAAAAGAAAGATCCAGGCTTTAGATGACCTTCAAACAGGTGCAGAAATAAAATGTCAGCGAGAAATGTTGCTGGTATTGGAACTTTACTTGCACTGCTGCAGTATCACTTTCCTGATATATGACAGATCTGCTGTTACAAAATAATTAATCTACAGATCGTCACCCAGTAAGCCCAGTTTAGCTTTTGAAGTGCGCCAACGATTAGCTGATTTCATATAGTTTTGGCCATGGTTCTGCTCGTACATAAGGTCACCCACATAGCATGTTTGCGATTAATCGTTTTAAAGTTTTACTAAACGTTTTTGAAGACTTGCGAGTGATTAGCGATTTATCGTTAATTGTTAACAGCACTAGTTGGTTGTCAAACTAAGATTTAGAGAAGTCCAGCGTATTGTACAATGTGAGTTGGATGAATGTGCATTAAAAAGGATCTATTGGACATATTACCAAAAATTTCACCATCAAGTATAGATGAATATAATTTGAATTAAGGGAAATTCTGTGGAAATCTTGATTTGCAGGACAAAGAATTGAAAATTTACCACAATATTTGTTTTAACTCTTACTCTACCTGAGTTAATATTATCAGGACTTTAACAAAGTCCTATGGAGTAATCTTGGTATTATTTAAAAGTACTTGGATATTTTTTTCACAAATTGTTACCTTTTTTTTTTTAGGGTCATAATTACATAATTTTGTGAAAAATATGCTTGAAAAGGGGTAAAACTCAACAATTGTTTAAAAATTTGCAGTTTTTTTTCCTCTTGTTTTAAATCTTACAATAACTTCAAGACCACATTTTTGCTTCAAAATCAAACATGCAAATCCTAAGACATGATATTATTGATTTCTGGTTCAATGTTTATAATCACTACCTGCAATCTTTTGTTTTGGAGAAATTACTTCAAAATTTCATGAATTTCTGCCATTTTTGACCCATTTTTTCCTTGAACTGTTCAAATTGCTTGCAATTTTTCATTTGATAAATAAATACAGGCATACCCCCTCTATTTCGACCCTTTGCTATATTAATCAAATTTCACCACATCACTTTCAATGATCTTGTGGTGCAGTGGATATGAACGCGCCAGCACGCAAGCTCACCAGGTTTGAGTCCCACAGTGACCACGGCGTTATAATTTTTCTGCTGCAGTTTTCAGGAGTCATTTTTGGTGTTTTTTTATCTTTTTTTTCTAAAAATTATAGATTAGCATCATTAGAAAGGAATTTTTTATAAAGAATCTAAGTATGTAACACAAATCTCTGTTTTCAATACTGACAAGAAATTATAGCTTGTGCAAAGATCAGCCATTTATTGATCAAATTTAGCCAAAAATTGCTTAATTTGCATATTTTGTCCAATATTTTTAAATTGGCTTTCACTACTCAAAAGATAATTATCTTAGCTTCCAACCAAACTTGTAATGAAAGAAAGTTAAAGGAATTTTGTCAAAAATGCATATGAAAAAAGATTACGAAAATTGGGCTCACATTTTTCAAAGCCCTGGTAGAGTAAGGGTTTAAGGATTTAGTTCAGTCGTCCAGCAAGTCTGTCTTATATGAAGGAGGACTTTAAAAGAAACAAAATGGTGAAGAAAGGCATCAAAAATCATATTCTGTTAAGGATATATTCAAGTTTAAAGCTCAGTCTTATCTGTGTAGAAATGACTGGTGTAGTAAGTCTACTATAATGGAAAGTTAGCGTTTTCATCCTCACATTCCTAACAATTTTTGATGTTTTTTAAAGAAAGTTTATTTAATTTTTCACTTTTTAAATTATTTTTCTCTAACTTTCTTCAGGTGGTATATTATGAATACCATTCCTAGATTCAGTTTGACTACTTTTTTGACACATCCCATGGTTTTAGGCCACAAAATCTCAGGACAAAATATGATAGAATACATTAAGATTTGAAGAATCTGAGGCTATGACATCACAACTAGTCTGATCTCAGTCATTTCTACACAAATGATACCAAAATTTAAACTTAAATATAATCCTTAAAAAAAAAAAAATTTTTGGATGCCTTCTTCACTATTTTGTTTCTTTTGAAGCCATCTTTCATATAAGATATATAAGATAGACTTGCTTGACCCCTGAAGTAATCCTCTGATGGAATAAGATTTTTGGATGCCTTCTTCACTATTTTGTTTCTTTTGAAGCCATCTTTCATATAAGATATATAAGATAGACTTGCTTGACCCTGAAGTAATCCTCTGATGGAATAAGATTTTGGATGCCTTCTTCACTATTTTGTTTCTTTTGAAGCCATCTTTCATATAAGATCAAACCTGCTTGACTCCTGTACTAATCCATTAAATAATCTGCTTTACAATATAGCCAGACTTATGTTAGTGTTGAAGTTAACTCAGAAATGAGCTGTAGTAGCCTTGAAAACTCTTTGGATATAACTCTTGTATTCATTATACCTTCACATGACATATTTAAAAAAGTTTTTCAAACTGTTTTTTTATACGTAAAAACTCATCTTTGCTTGACTTGAACTCTTTCAGTCTTCTAAGTTAACTTTCCTTTTCACTGTTGTTTACAAGTGTCTTGTTAATAGATGATTTCCCTTTTTGTTAAAAAAGATGATTATCTTTTTGTTAATAGATGATTTCCCTTTTTGTTAAAAGATGAATCCTTTTCGTTAAAAGATGATTTCCCTTTTTGTTAAAAGATGATTTCCCTTTTGTTAAAAGATGAGTTCTCTTTTGTTTAAAGATGATTTCTTTTTTGTTAAAAGATGGTTTCCTTTTTGTTAAAAGATGATTTCCCTTTTTGTTAAAAGCTGATTTCCTTTTTGTTAAAAGATGATTTCCCTTTTGTTAGAAGATGATTTTTTTGTTAAAAGATGGTTTCTTTTTGTTAAAAGATGAATCCTTTTGTTAAAAGATGATTTCCTTTTGTTAATAGATGATTTCCCTTTTTGTTAAAAGATGATTTCCTTTTTGTTAAAAGATGATTTCCCCTTTTGTTAAAAGATGATTTCCTTTTTGTTAAAAGATGATTTCCCTTTTGTTAAAAGATGATTTCCTTTTTGTTAAAAATGATTTCCTTTTTGTTAAAAGATGATTTTTGTTAAAAGATGATTTTTTTTGTTAAAAGATGAATCCTTTTTGTTAAAAGATGATTTCCTTTTGTTAAAAGATGATTTCCTTTTGTTAAAAGATGAGTTCTCTTTTGTTTAAAGATGATTTCTTTTTTTGTTAAAAGATGATTTCCTTTTTGTTAAAAGATGATTTCCTTTTGTTTAAAGATGATTTCCTTTTTGTTAAAAGATGATTTCCCTTTTTGTTAAAAGATGATTTTTTTTTGTTAAAAGATGATTTCCTTTTTGTTAAAAGCTGATTTCCTTTTGTTAAAAGCTGATTTCCTTTTTGTTAAAAGCTGATTTCCCTTTTTGTTAAAAGCTGATTTCCTTTTTGTTAAAAGCTGATTTCTTTTTTTGTTAAAAGCTGATTTCCCTTTTTGTTAAAAGATGATTTCCCCTTTTGTTAAAAGATGATTTCCTTTTTTGTTAAAACACAATTTCACTGTTTGTTAAAAGACGACTTCCTTTTTTGTTATTAAATTGTTGCATAAGGTATAAAATTCTTCCACTTTGAACATATTAAATTTATTTATGTGAATTCTTTTGTATACAATTTTTTCAAGCATCTTCTAATGTACTGAAATTGATTTGTATTTATTGTATAACTTGGTTATATCTCAGGAATTGCTCTGCTTCAGCTAGTGTTGTAATAAAGATTCGATTCTTCCGTGACTATAATTTCTTGCGTTTTTGAAATGTTCCATCTGTTACTGTTGATTGAACAATTTGTTTCACACCGAGGCAAATTTCCACAGTTCATTTCCCTTTCCCTTCTGCTGGACTTCCACAAAATGATGCAAAAGACAAAAGTTTTTGGTTTGACTTGAGTGTTTTTTAATAAGCGTGGTAATTTCATTTTCAGCGGTTAATTGTTCATTTGGATGGAAAGAGGTTGGCATTTATTTCCGGGAGTTTGGTAATGACCTTTTTCTTGACCTATTTTTCTTGTTTTTTTGTGTGTGGAAAACCGGTCATATTTCGAAATAGATATTTGCTATAAGCACTTGAATTATGATATTATTTCCATTTTTTGCATGCTGTTATTGTCGTTGACACAGAAATAGTAATCTATCTTGTAGTATTTTAAGGTCAAATTACTTTTGTGCGTGAATTCGAAGTAAGATATCTTTACTTAAAATGTTAATTTGTGTTTGAATTATATGTGCTTCGGAAGTTGTCACAAGTGTTCCTTATACCTGAACTTCAGATCTCTTCTCTCCTCCTCCACTTCCATTTCTGATCTTTTCAAAAACAATCCCTCCAACATTATTACCTTCCTCTGCAATAGCAACTTATTCCACCTGATCAAATCCTTACCCACACTCCCCCTTTCTATCCTACTCTTGCTTCCCTTTTCTTACCTCTTTTATTTCACTCTTTTTTTATTCCCTTCTTTTATCATTCATACTGTCCTAACTCTTGCACCTTAGATTTCTAACACCCTCTTGGCACATTTGACTCTGACTTTCGCAGTGCCGCTAAACATCAACAAACCAAATACCCAAGGATGCTGTATGTTTTTTCTCATAGTTGAAGTTTTTCATGTAATTGATCAATTTCAGTTTAACTCATTGCTTCTTTGATACCGAAATGCAAATAAATAAGATTCATTGCAAGTGTTATATATATGTTAGTAGTCTTGAAAGAATTAAAAGCTAATTTACATTAAGTGGGGAATTTTGCTTTATGCTACAATCTTGGTCAAAATTGTTGAAACACTTGATGATGAAACAGTGGCAAAATATTGAACCCCCCCCCCCCCCTCCCGTTTAATGTCGGTTAAGAATACGATCACCTCCTTCATTTACTGTAAATTATGATTAGTTTTACTCCAGCATGGAATGGGGAGGGTGGAGGTGCATCTGGTAATGAGGTCCTAAAAAACAAAATAAAGTAAAGCTTAGGATATTGTTGCACCAAAAGATTATCTTATTTACAATTACGACAATAAACACCGTCACAATTTGTATCCGCATATACGAAAAAGAAAATGTTCCGCAAATACTGTACTGTGTTGGCAAATGGAGGAATTGTCAGGTATTTTAAGTGGTTTTTGGAAAATGGAGGAATTCTGAAGTAATTTTGACAGAAATTGTTGCTTTAAAAGTATTCTCCCAACTTCTTATGGCAAGCAAAGAGCAATTCATAATCATCTGCTCAGTATACTTGGTGTGATTGCAAATCATCTATTTAACTGCAAAATGATGTCAGTATTTTATCAAGTTATGCTAGAAATGCTGAAGATATATATTCTTTGACTTTTTTGGTTCCTATGCGATAGCATCATGAACCTATGCAGTCATGATGGTGTGTGTGTATGTATGTGTGGGTGTATGTATTATGTATGTTTGTGATGACCAGCTTGTTAAATGCGATATCTCAAGAACAATACACTAGATTCGTCATATGTGGTACACAGATAGCCCATGGTCTGTAGATTCGTCCTGTTGTTTTTGATGGTGATGTCATGCATATTAATGAGTAGGTGTGGCTTAATGTAAAAATTGTTGAAATGTTCATATTTTAAAAACCCCATTGTTTCATATTTGGTGTACTTATGCTGTTAGCTGATGTGTACATGTTCATGATATAAAAACATTGAATTTCATTAATACGCGTAGTTGGCGGGGCTTAATATGATCTTGCTGAAAAGAGCTTGTAAACACCGTCTCAAGAATGGTAAACTGAATTTATGTCATATTTGCGGTACACATATAGCCCATGTTCTGTAGAAGTGCCCTATTGATTTTGGTGGTGATTTTATGCATATTAATGAGTAGGCGAGGCTTAATGTAAAAATCTGGAAATTTTCATATTTTAACAACGGCATGTCTGTTTTGTGTCATATTTGGAATAATTATAATGTTCATTTATGAGTAGGCGGAGCTTAATGTAAAAATCTGGAAATGTTCATATTTTTAACAACCGCATGTCTGTTTTGTGTCATATTTGGAATAATTATAATGTTAGCTGGTGTGTACATGTTCATTATAGATAAATGCATTAATATGCCTAGTGGGAGGGGCTTAGTATGATTTTGTAAACAAAAAGCTTGTAAACACAATATCTTAAAAACTGGATGCACACAAATAGCTCATAATCTGCAGATGTGCCCTAATGTTTTTGGTGGTGATTTTATGCATATTAATAGGTGGGCAGGGCTTGAAGTGAAAATTTTGATTTGAAAAGTGATAGATGAGCAACTGTATGTCCGTTTTGAGTCATATTGGGCATTATAATTCTGTTGGTTATTGTGTACTTGCTTATGTTATCAACAGATGGCATTAATATTCATGGTGGGCATGGCTTAGTTTGAAATTGTTAACTGATGTAAACACCATACTGTATCGCATTAACTATATATCAGATTTATGCTTTATGTGACTACACAGATGGGTCATGGTCTGTACATATGTTGTAATGTTGTGGTAGTGATATCCTGAATTTTAATGAGTAGGCAGGGCTTACTGAAAAATGATTGAAATAGGATAAATGAGCAACCATTTTTGCATCATACTTGCTATGATAATGTTGTTAATTATTGTGCAATAGCTAATGTTGTCAACATTTGTATTAATCTACATGGTGGATGTGGCTTATGAACAAATATCATGGAACAAATATTTCCACATGATATGCAATTACATGACAGTTATTACAAATTTTGCAAATCAATCAGCTTGTGAAAAACAAAAGCATCGGAACCACAAAACGTTTTGGTTCAGGTTTTGATGTGATTTATTCTGAGATAATGTGATTTGCGGCACTAGTGATATTTCTAAGTATCATAATGCAAGGATTCTCGCGTTTCTACAAACAACGTTTTAGATGTGTTTGATCTTTTATGATAATTTCATGGTAAGATTCTGTGGAGATTAATGACAACGGTTTTTGTTCCTCAGAGTATTAGAGCCTCGCAAGGAGTTTATCATGTTGGTTTGACTCTTACAGTCGTTTCATACTTTTATCTTTACAGCTTTCTTCCTCAAGAAAAACTGGGGTACCCATATTTGCGGCACACCTGGGAATGTTGACACCTAGTAAACCGGGGGAGAATTTTGATAAACTGGAACCGGATGCTCCGCCAGAGGTGAATGTCATACCTTCACAAGCACAGGAGGTGAGGATTTTTAAAAACAATTTAATTCAATTAATTTTTTAAGAGTTCTTTTCATCTTTCAAGAACTATTTTTTCTGCAGTTCTATGGCCTTTTTGAATATTAAAGTTGTATGGACGAGTTAAGTACATGTAGCTTTTTAGAAGAATATTTACATCTTAGATAGAACATTCTTCAAATTTAGGAAAAAGTTCTCATAGTTTTTGTGTTGTGAAGGATGAGAGTTTGGGGATTCTTTTAATTCATGCTAAATTTGTGCGATGTATGGGCATCGCAAAATCTTGGATGTAATTCAGGATCTTTCAAAATTTCTTTCATTTTCAGTCACTGAAAATGATGAGAAAGTCTCGTTCCTGTATAGACTTTGGTTAGTATGCTAAAAGATTTCCAACATTGTGGTCAGAATATTCGAACCCTTTCAAAGAATTAAGATAGACTGAAGACACAAAAGGATTTTACATAAGAAAAACTTAGCCTAGTCAGTCATACATCCAAAATTTGCATGACAATTAGACCCCCCCTCCCCTCTCAAAAAAAGAAGCTATGATTGATCAATTTTTAACAGATTTTGATGAAATCATTTGCTTCTTTCACGGTTTTGAGTAGATTTTAAAGCAATTTAATCAATGTTGCCTGTACAAACTTGACAGCTTAGCAAGGATAATTGTTTCATGCGTTAGAAATAAATATAAGGCAGTGAGTGAGGCAGATTCCTGTGTTTTTTTAGTTATGATTACAATTTGATAGATATTATCTCCCCAAGTTAAAACAAATTTGTTATGAGTTTGAGGTTTTTATTTTCAGAAATATTTCATACTGTCATGTTGTTAGAATCCACCAAAATGAGTCTTTAAGCTGATTTTCACCTGAAAAATTGAGCAGAGGTAATGCGTGCAATAAATTTGATATTAAATTGTCAGAGCAACTGCTAAAACATGGGCGATTTACGTCTATATCAGATAGCTTTTCACAATTGAATTTCTTGAGATAAGTTCATTTTAAAGTGGTCCTGCCATGGGGGTCGGATTTTACATACGTTAAATATGTTATTTGGATTATTTGATTTGCAAAAATATTACTTTTTCTGCACAAGACCCCATCAGGTTGCAAGAAAATCGCAAAAGAAAAATGCATTTTTTCGTCACCTTCATGCAAAAACCCAGAATAAGGCTTAATATGCAATGACGTCATTTTGGGAACAACTGAATGTAAACGATACATTGATGTGATGTATATAAAAATGTGCCCGCCATTGAAATTTCACAACTTAGTATCGATAGGATCTCTGTTTGTTCTTCTAAAATATTACATTTTTCAAGCAAATATTAAACAAAATGCTGCAGCATTGTGTAGTTGGAGGATGCAGTAATATAAATTCTCAAACTAAAAGTCACACTGTAAATCAAGAAAACAAAAAGTATCAAATGAAAAATGTCTTTTTTCACTGGTTTTTTTTTTTCTTTCTTTTTCTCTCGAGTGTACATACTATCTTTGAGCTTTGATTTTTTGTCTTTGATTAAGTTTCTGCTATCTTTAAGCTTTGATTTTTGGTGAGCATGTGAAGCATAATGTGAACCTTATACAATGGCAATTTCATCCGTTTCGTGGTTGTCTACATACATTCTTGCCTGGGATTTCCTCAGAAATGTTAGTTTCTTAAGAGTTCCTTAGAAAAAGTTAAAAGTTTCTTCAGATATCCTCATGGAAGGCTGGTATTTCCTTACTAAATGTTAAAAGTTTTTCAGACTCTTAAGATGATATAATTTGCCAAAATTCTTCAGATATCGTCAAGTGTCTCTCAAAACACTGGAGGTTTAAAACCCTTAAACTTTAAAATATTTGTGCACCAACGGCTGTATCAGGCATGATTATTAAAGTCTGCCTTTATTATTGTGTTAATTTGCATAAAATTGCTACAGTATATGAACTGACAGCTTTTCTTCTTAAAATGTGATGTCATTATGATGTCATAGTCTCTCTACAAAAGATTTCAAATAAACTTTACCCTATGCAATTATCATCAGATCAATTTTATGAATGGGTTTGGCCTTGTAGACCATGAATCACAGTTTGTTTACGTCTGTATCTTTAGAACTGTCAGATTTTTGGTTCTGATGCGATAACATCAGGATCCTAATGTGGTCATGATGGCGTGTATGTATGTGTGTGTGTATGTATGTTTGTGACTGCAAGCTCGTAAACGCGATATTTCAAGAATGATACACTTGATTCATGTCATGTGGTACACAGATAGCCCATTGTGTAGATGCAGTCAGTTCCCAGCCTTGCCCAGCCTTGTGAAAAGTCACTGATTCACTCAGATTTTTGAATATATAATGACGTTTTTTTTAAAGGTGATTACAGTTTTCTTGTGGCAAAAAACTTTATTATTATATAAAATTTAAGCAGATAAAGGGTTGTAAATACTATTTATTAACATTTTAAGAAATATTTTGGCAAATATTGGAGGGATTTATGACAACTTAATTTTCGGGGAAAATGGGTATCGAAAAACGTGGGCAAAAACCACTTTTTTGGTTTTGGACCCAGATGATTTTTACATATGTGATAGAAAAATTTCTTTTCTATCTGAATATATGAAAATTAGTATGAAAATCTGAGGAATCCGGTTAGGGTTTTAGCACCAATTCGACAAGTAGCCATGCAGACTTTCAGCACACGTGTTGCGATGCATTGTGATTGGCCAATGTGCCATCAGGTGGTTTTGTTTACAACAGCGGTTTCATCAAAAGTAGTTTCATGACAAATTGTCGAGGAATCCCAATTTTTGTTTCTTTCATTGGAATGATTTAACAATTTCAGTTGTCCTGCACGAAATAAGTCATAAAAGTTTCACTAGCACATGAAGCCTGTTTCCACTGTAATGTAAATTATTATTATTTTTTTGACATTTGCAGGACAACTTATCAACAGCAACTTGTTAAAGTTGGTACTTTACGGGAAATAGGTTGGTTATTGTTATATTAGGGGAGTTACTTTACACACTGAAAAAAGGAGGGCATGGCATTGAAGAAATCATTACCTGTGAGGTGTATCCTGATTAAATAAACTGTATCGCAATGAAATTTTTAATCAATGCCAATGAGTCTATGCTCCACTGTATAAAAACTGGGCTAGAAAAGCAGGACAAATTTGCAATGGGAAAGTGCTTGTGTCCCTCCAAGCAATTGATCAACTTTGTTTCCATCACATTAACCTCCAATATTATGGATCTCTGGCATGGCAGGGAGGGAACGTGAGTTAGTTCAATTTGGGAAATTATTGAAAATATGTGAGAAGTACCCAGCTAATGGTTGATCTTCATGATCTTGCAGATGAACAGCAACATTCGATAACAGAACTCCCCTATGCAATATTCTTTACCCGCCCTGGTGCCCCCACCACTCAGCCCCAGGGAGGTGACCTTCAGGACTATGCCTAGTGCTATTAATGTGGAAATATACAGCAGGTTTGCCTCGAAGATGCTCTCTGAACAATGACCATTTAATTAGACGGGTTACTTGAGTTAACGTTGAATACAAAAGTTGGTGTTACTTTGGGCAGCTGTAATCTCCATAAAACGTTAAATTTTACTGACTACTAGGGCTGCCAACATATGGGGGGTGAACCATGGGAAATTTCCCCAGGCCTGGTGTCCTAGGTCATGAGGGATGGTACAAATTATATGGGGGTCTGGATTCTTAGTTTCCCCGCTGGGCCCGCGATTTCTCTCATTGACTCTGCCAGGGTCGCTGACATGGAGGGGAGAAGGGGGACTGGGGCAATGCCCCCTGGGCCTGGTGTCCTAGGGGGCGCGGGTCATGAGGGATTGTGAAAATTAGGTGGGGGCCCGGATTCTCAGTTTCCCCCCGGAGCCTGCGATTCCTCTTTGCGGCTCTGTTGACTGCCAATGATATTGTAAAATTGGAAAAAGCAAAATTTATTATAAGATGCTATCTTAAGTACACCAAAAATTCCAAAAGAAATACAAATATTATCTTCCTTTCACATTTTCAAATATATTATTAGATCTCGTAATATGATAGAATTACAATTCAAATGTATTCAATATGATAGCATTATAATAAAAATGTAATAAGTAATGCACACATCAAGATCATAAATTTACAAAATCAATTGTGCAATTATTTTTCACTTTGGTCCAGTCTGTTAAGATTAATACAATTCAAAATTGAGAGATTTTTTTTTTCCTCTTAGATGTGTTTATCCACCAACTGTATGTGATTGACATGCTCCTGAAAATTATCCCACAAAATTAATCAATGTAGCTGTTCTAATTTCCACTTCGAGTATGTTTTTTAATTTAAAGCAAAGGTATTAAAACATGAAAATGCCCATCAAGCTCTAGTTAGCCTGCAGATGAGAATGAATGAAATGTTTCAAAAACCAGTTTATTTCTTTTAAATGGTTGCAAAATTGTTTATCTCTCTCTGCAGTTGTCACCCTGACACCCCGATGAGGTCCACTTGATGGGTCTTTCTTGGTCAGGAAATGTTTTTTTTTTTCCCTTTCTTTTTTTCCCAACACTTTCATAATACATATTTTCAAAAGGCAGGAGAAAATATGAAGAAAAGGCTTATGGAAATGCAAAACAAATGATAACAATAACACTTGATTTTTTTTTTTTTTAAGTTCTAAGCAAATTAATAATTATAACAGAGAGTCTTCTACAATCTTTCCAGAAATTCTGGAATTAATACTTGTTGACAAAATTACATGGAAGTGCAAAACAAAAGACAAAAGACAAATTCTTATTCTTAGGAGTTACAACAAATAGCAAGTGCTTGAACAAGTGAGGAAGCCCCTTGGCCAGCCGTGATGCTGTGATTTGGCCTAACAAAATCCATTTCTTGAAACATTGATATCTTATTATAATCAGCACTGGGCCCATACAAATTTGGTATCGACAGAAAGCGTAACATCTCCTCTAACTAATTAGATTCAAATATCACTCAAATTTGGAAAGGAATCCAGTCAGGGATTCAGCAAATATTTGGCCTAAAATTTAGCCCATATTTTAATATACCACTCTGAAAAACATAGCTTGATAATTGTTAGAAAAAACATGGAAAATTTGGTATCAATTGAAAGAAAAACTAATGCACTTCCACTCACCTAGCCATCTTGCCTGCCTTAGCATCATTACAAGATTAATTTCATTAATATGCATAGTGGGCGGGACTTAATATGATTTTGTAAACGAAAAGCATAAATAAACATGATACCTTAAAAACTATGAACTGGATTCTCATCATGTGTGGTACCATAGCTCATGGTGTGCAGATGTGACCTAATGTTTGTGGTGGTGATTCATGCATATTAATAAGTAGGCGGGGCTTTAAGTGAAATTTTGGAAACTATATGTCCATTGGTATGATAATTTTGTTGGTCATTGTGTACATGCTTATGTTATTAACAAATGTCATTAATATACATATTGGGCGTGGCTTAATGTGAGAGTGCTAAATGATGTAAACACCATAAACGATTAATCAGATTTATGCTATATGTGGTACAAAGATGGGTCATGGTCTACGTATGTTCTAATGTTGTGGTAGTGGTGTCATGAATGAGTAGGTGAAGCTTATTGATAAATTCTTGAAATAGAATAAATGAGCAATCGTTTTTGCATCATACTTGCTTTAATGATGTTGTTAATTATTGTGCAAATGCTAATGTCAACATTTGGTATTGATTTGTATGGTGGGTGTGGCTTATGAATAGATATTATGGAACAAATATTTCATGATATGCAATTACATGACAGTTAATACAAATTATGCAAATCAAATCAGCTTATGAAAAAGCATCGGAACCACAAAACCTTCTGGTTAAATGTGCTTTCTAATTAATTTCACTTTCAATCATCTTAGTTAAGTTTTATTTATTTCTTAAATCAACCTGCACTTCCTGTACATTTTCCTTGTAACTGATTCCTCAATATTAAGAAAATAATTAGAATTAAATGTTTTAAATGCTGTTCCTCTCTTGAAATTAGTCAATGAACGTTAAAATTCTAGTCCGACGTATTTCAGACTTTGCAACCTGTCATTTCTGTTTTTGTAAATAGTTTCCCAGTGTGTATGCTTTAACCATCATTTTAAAACAATACATTTTTAGTTAGACCAATTGTTCTCTCTATGGCTTTGTTTTGTTCCTGGGGCGGAGGGAGGGGACAGGGGAAGCACTTCCATATGTGAGGTATATATACATGTGCCGCCCGAGCAGTTGCCTTTTTTCAGAATTTTGTAGTGCAGGTATCAAAAATCCAATCTCTTATACTGCTGGTCTCACAAAAATTGCATATTTTCATACTGCGTGTATCAAAAATCCCTTATTTTCATACAGCAGGTATCAAAATTCACCTATTTTCATACTGCAGGTATCAAAAATCACTTATTTTCATACTGCAAGTATCAAAAATCACTTATTTTTAATACTGCAGGTATCAAAAATCACTTTGTTTTCATACTGCAGGTATAAAAAATTACTTATTTCATACTGCACGTATCAAAAATCACTTTGTTTTTATACTGCAGGTATAAAAAATTACTTATTTCATACAGCAGGTATCAAAAATCACTTATTTCATACTGCAGGTATCAAAAATCCTGATGTAAACCTTCCTTCCCTTCCCTTCCCTGCCTAACCTTCCTCACCTTCCTTTTATTACCTTTCCCTTATTCACCTTCTCCCCCTCCTTCCCTCTATCCCACATCATTTTCCTCTCTGTCCTAATTCAAGCACCTTAGTTTTTAACACCCTCTTGGCACATTTGACTCCTAACTGTTGCAGTGCTGTTAAACATCAACAAACCAAACCTATAATACTCCATCATATAGTAGAAAAACTAGCATCAAAATCGGTTGAACTTTAACCATTTTACAGCGTTTTAAAATTTCAGGCACCAATTTGCATATTTTGTGCCAATTTTGTGAGTACAAGGCGGCTTTGGTATTTTCTTTTGTAAATCCTTTGTTTTTGAAATGGCTGTCATATTTGTTTGAAGTGGTGCAGTATTGCCCCCGATAGAATTAAAGGATTTGTTTCAGTGGTCAAGCATGTCCATTTTATATGAAAGAGGACTTCAAAAGAAACAAAATGGTGTAGAAAGCATTTAAAAAAACTTATTCTGTTAGAAGAAATTCAAGTTTGAAGCTCTATCTTATCTGTGTAGAAATGACTGGTGTAGCAAGTCTACTATGGAAAGTTATTATCTTCATCCTCACATTCTTAACAATTGTTGATGTATTTTTAAGAAAGTTTATTTAATTTTTTCTCTATTTTGACTATATGGTGGTATATTATGCATACCCTTACTAGCTTCAGTTTTAGTCTTTTTTGACATATCCCATGATTTGTAAGCCACAAAATCACAGGACAAAATGTGATAGAATACATACTTACTGAGGAATCTGAGGCTATGACATCACAATTAGTCTGTTTTCAGTGTTTCTACACAAATAATACCAAACTTCAAACTTAAATATCTCCTTAATGGAATAAAACTTTTAAATGCTCCACCATTTTGTTTCTTCTGAAGTCCTCTTTC
This sequence comes from Chiridota heheva, assembly GCA_020152595.1. Classification (NCBI taxonomy): domain Eukaryota; kingdom Metazoa; phylum Echinodermata; class Holothuroidea; order Apodida; family Chiridotidae; genus Chiridota; species Chiridota heheva. Next base: position 1,058,876 of record JAIGNY010001511.1, read on the forward strand.
ATATAAGATGGACATGCTTGACCACTGCACTAATCCTTCAAACTTCAAATGAAACAAACATGTGTTGATTGTAAGTAGTGAGTGGGTGATAAATCGATTCACATTCAAGTTGACTCAGCAGTGTAGCTGGTAAGTGTATTATACCATAAACTAGGTCAAAACCTTCTCAAGTGTTCCATAATTGTCTCTTCAAAACTATTAAATGACCCTCTCTTCTGCAGAGTAATTTGTAAATAGCCTACACAGAGGTGAACTGTCAAACATGAACTGTGGTGTGTTCCATTCAGTTCCATTCACCTCCAGTTGGTACGTCAGTTGTGGATATATTTTTGGCTTTGTACATTCTTTCTCAAACCTATTATGCCTATTTGGCGCGATATTTGGCGCGATTCTTTTCAAGACTAGATCAATTATAAGATCAGTGGGTAGGTTTCAGTGTAAGGATGGTGTGATGTACTGGTTATATTGAGTTAATTAATATTTCATGTTTTTGTGTGTTGATAGAAATTTTTGTGTTTTGGGTACGGAAAGGGGGCGGGCACTTCCATTCTCGAGGTCTGACATCCATGAATGTTGTGGTGCACGGCGACGTAACAATGATTTTTTGACGATCTCAAACTTCACTTAAAGGGGAAATATCCCATTAACTGTAATGATAAAGTTTTCCCTCCAACTTGGCAAAACCGTACTGAGCCCGTACACGGTTACGTTGACTTCGACCTCGAGAATATGTGAGGTATATGTATATGTGCTGCCCAGCAGGTGTCTTTTTTTTACTATGAAAAAAATATAATAATAATAAAAACAAGAAATTGTACTTAAAAATTTGAAGTAAAAAAAAAGGATTTTTTTCATCATTTTCGTAGTGCAGGTCCCAAAAAATGAGGTTTTACAGTGTTTATTTTGTACTGCTGGTCCATTTTTACAATATTTTCGTTGATTACTCATACTGCAGTTATCAAAATTGACTTCTTTCACACTGCGGGTATCAAATGTGTGTAATTTCCTACTGCAGTTACCAAAAAATCTGTCATACTGCGGGTATGTTTTTTGGTTGATGGGCTGCTCACCCCTACCAGTTTAAGTATGAAGTGCCATCCCCCCACCCCCACCCTCCCCCCACCCCCCGCCTCAGTTGGAAAAATACGAGATATTTCGTTTTAGCTGATTTTATGATATTATTAAAATGGTGACTCAATTGTTTCTGTACTTACTCTTTGATTTCATATTTACCTTAGTTTGGCACGTTTGCCCTTATCTATAAATGAATGAACCAAAAAAACTAATTAAATGTTTGATATAGTGTACTGTTTTGTTGGTGGTTCGTTAACGTATTTATTGGATCTGCATACAGAATTTCGATTGGGGTAAAAAGATTCAGAATTTTGAAAGGAACTTTATAATTTTGTCATATTGTGATTGTTTTTATATTTTTTTTTAAAGGAGGATGGGGGGGGGCAAAATTTGGTAAAAAGAGTTCTCTGTAATTTTATGCAGAAAGTAGCAGAAAATATCCTAAATGGAATAAACACTTTCAAGTTGTTCTAAATTTTCTTCAAGATAATCATTCCTTAAGATATTTATTTAGTAGAAAAAAAATTACCTGTCATGATCAGACCTGTGCTTAACATTGAATTGTATTTTTTTGTACCTATGCAATATTTGACAGTTAAAAATTTGCCATAATTTGAAGTAATCGAACCTTTTTTTCCCCTATCTTTTGAAGCACTAATTAATTGTTTTTCCTTTTTGTATCATTATTGTTAATTGTACATTTAATACTTTAAAAATTGAAGGAAAACTGAGATGCATTTCAATCTCCAAGGACATTATAATGTTGATTAGTGATATCTCTTGCGGAAATCTTTTCAAGGTCAATATTTCTTTAATAGCAAAAAGGGTGTTTCCATACTTTTGTATTATTACGAATATTCTCTGCCATGCATCTCCAGTTATCTGTTCCTTGTCGCAAGTTCCTTGGGATTTATCGCCTTTTGCACCTGTATGCTTTTGTTGCCATATTGATTGCACGATAAAAATTGGAAAGTTTTTGCTCTAGACAATAAGCTGTCATAAAATCTTCAATCCTAATCGAGGTTTCTCCTTCAAAGCATATGTTCAGGTGTTACTGTGACATTGAGGCGATGAAGAATTTTTATGAGCAAATTTTGTGTAATTTTCATGAGAAATTTTTGTGTAATTTTTTTATTAGCAAATATTGTATAATTTTTATGAGCAAATATTGTGTAATTTTTATGACCAAATTTTGTGTAATTTTTTATAAGCAAAAATTGTGTAATTTTTATGAGCAAATATTGTGTAATTTTTATGAGCAAATATTGTGTAATTTTTATGAGCAAATATTGCATAATTTTTATGAGCAAATATTGCGTACTTTTTATGAGCAAATATTGTGTCATTTTTATGAGCAAATATTGTGTCATTTTTAATGAGCAAATATTGTGTACAACCTGCCTCTCTATTCCTTTTGTAAAAGATTGATGCATATCTTTGGAAATTTGCAAAGATGTTTAAGGAATGCATGTCTGATACAATTGTGGAAATTAAATAGGTAAAAACACAATATTGTACTTTTTAAAGTACATTAAACTACTATTATGAGGAATAGTTTTTGCATTGATTTGCACATTTAAAAAATATTGTATTACGAGTGTTTATTTTGATCAAGATAAGTTCTCAGACAGTTCGGGTGAACCCCTCTTTTTATTCCTTGATAAAACTCCTCAAAGGAGGGTTTTCTTAGGCCATGGGGGCAGCCATTACCCATCATGCAATTTCCTTCGTCCATACACTTTGTACAGAGTGACGAAGTAAAATCATTTTGTGAACTACGACGGTGTTTGCTGAAGTGTGAGAGGTACATGGAATTATATGGGAAACATGTTAGCTACCTTTTATCCAGTACCTTTTGATATGTTTACCGATCTGATTTTGAAAAAAGAGCCAATATATGGCATGACCTATGTTTGACCTGCTTAGCTTTGTTGCGAATAATCTGTACTGTGCTAACATCTGCGTTGTGTTGACTAAGCATCGACTTTTCTTCTTTGACTGCTATTGTCAGTGTTCAATAAATTACAAATTAAAAGGTTTATTTCATATGCATTCTTACATTAAATTTGTTCTTCGCCTAAATTTTGTTGTTATTTACGTAACCTCTTGGAGAACGTGTTCATTTAAATCATTTTAATGCAGTGAAATATCAATTCCTTTGTGACTTTCGTATGGGATGTTCTGTCTGAACAGTGAACGTATTCTAACGTAGGCCTATTGACCGTAACTAATGCTAAGTTACAGCCATCATGTGTGTAGAGTGTACGTTGGACTGTTTGCATTGCAGGCTTGTGTGTAATATATATATATATATATTGTCAGTCGTGTCATTCTGTTTCGCCCATTGTCTGTACTGGCGAGTAACGTTCAGACGTTAGGGCCTAATCAAATCATAAATAAAACTTAAGCAGTTAGTTTAGTAAATCTCAAATTGCACTGTTTATTCCTTTACGATTGGTCAGTCAGTAGGTGATCACACTCACAGTGTCACACATAATGCAGACTTGAAAAAGACCAAATTGAAGATAGTAAGCAGCTGAGATGTGTGTGCGATGCGTATGTTTCAACTGTCGACTGGTTGCTGAATTGCACAATGGTTAAACCCTGGAAGCAGGGATTAGCATGAAAGACTCCTTTTAGGGGTTCACCCGAAGTGTCAGAGGTCAAACATGATCACGTACACAGATAGCACATGGTCCGTAGATATGCCCCTTTGTTTTTGATGGTGATGTCTTGCATATTAATGAGTAGTTGGTGCTTAATGTAAATTCTGGAAATGTTCATATTTAACGACCGCATGTCTGTTTTGTTTCATATTTGATATACTTAGGCTATGATTTTGCTGAAAAGAGCTTGTAAACAGTTTCTGAACAACCGTAAACTAGATTCATGTCATATGTGGTACACAGATAGCCCATGGTCAGTAGATGTGCCCTATTGTTTTTGATGGCGATGCATATTAATGAGTAGGTAGGGCTTAATGAATAAATCTTATATTAATTATATTTTAAGAACCGCATGTCTAATTTGTTTCATATTTGGTGTAATTATGATGTTACCTAGTGTGCACATGTTCATGGTACCAAAATGTTGATTTTCATTGATTTGCATAGTGGGCGGGGCTGGCTCTTCATGATTTTCTCGGAAAGAACTTGTAAACACAGTATCTCAAGAATGATATATGGGATTCAGTTCATATGTGGTACACAGATAGCCCATGGTCCGCAGATGTGCCCTATTGTTTTTGGTGGCGAGATCATGCATGTTAATGAGTAGGCGGGGCTTAATGATAAATCTTAAAATGCTCATATTTTAACAACCGCATGACTGATTTGTTTCAAATTTGGTACAGTTATGTTGTTAGCTAGTTTGTACATGTGTCATGGTACCAAAATATTAATTTTCATTGATATGCATAGTACCCACGTAGGACTTAACCTGATTTTGTTGAAAAGAGCTTGTAAACACAGTATCTCAAGAACGATATGTGGGATCATTTCATATGTGGTACACAGATAGCCCATGGTCTGTATATGTGCCCTATTGTAGATAGCCCATGGTCTGTATATGTGCCCTATTGTTTTTTTTTATGGTGAGATCTTGCATATTAAAGAGTAGGCGGTGCTTAATGTAAAAATCTTGATTTATATTTTAACAATGGCATTGTTTGTTTTATTTCATATTTGGTATAATTATCTTGTTAGCTAGTGACATGACAGGTAATACAAAACTTGCAAATAAATCAGCATATACAAAAAAGCATCACATTACAATCTTAGGGTTGCATTAAAAATGTGTCTTAAACACACAATCATTAACAGAAAACATACAAAAAAGCATCACATTACGATCCTAGGGTCGCATTAAAAATGTGTCCTAAACACACAATCATTAACAGAAAACTGGTCGTTCCCCCCCCCCCCCTCCCCGCCACTTCCAATTTGCATTACTTGCTTACTCACGCATTAAATTATTGGATACAATTCCCAAGTTCCACAAAGTGACTCACGCATCACAGCGATTAAACTAACTTGAATGATTGTTACATGCAATCATGTCTGGAAATTATCCTGCTATACTTGAAAGTTGTTTTTACTTGTGTGGGTTTTTCCAATTAGTGGAGGTTAGATGTTGCAAGCATTATTAGACATGGATACCCCAATTTGAACAACTTTTCAAAGCGGTGAGTAGATCATCATGGGAACCACAAAACCTTTTGGTTGTGGGTTTCTGAAATGTTGATTATTTCCTTCCGCAACTTTAAACAGCCCACCCCACCGCACCTCCCTATTTCCAGTGTTGGTGTGGAACATATTTTTTTTTTTTTTTTAAACATGAACAATGGTCAACATGGAATGCGGTGGGGTAGGGAGATAGGTTGCGATAGTATAGTATGGTATGGTAGGGGACTATGGGTGTTGGGAGAAATTATGGCAATGTCCTAGTAATTACAAATTACTAATTGAAAATTAGAGAATGGATCGAAGAACCATTAACAAAAATTTCCGTCATTTATGCTGTTTTATATGTTGAACAATAAAGAATACAAAAAAGAGGTTCATAAAGTAGCATAAAATTCCACGAAGTGTTCCATCCTGTTTGTCCAGGATTATAGGCGAGCCCTGAGACAGTCTAATAAAATGATTATGATTTGCCACTTATGAAGCAATTAATAAGGAGGGGGTGGCATCATTACTCTTTTACAGACTTGCTACACTATCGTCAAGTTTCCTTCAAGCTTGTGACAACTTTAAAATGCAGGATCTTGTAATCGGAACACAATTTTCACACAACTTTCGTTGTCAGTTTGTTCCTTTTGTTGTTGTTAACTAAGATGAACATGATTGACTACTGAACTAAATATAACTCATTTATTTTTGTGAACAAATTCAAATCATTTCCATATCCAAGCAATGCGTTGCTCTTCCCCAATAATTTATTGCCGTTTTGTTCAGGGCTTTGATCACCTTCTAAAGCAAATTGCTAATTGGACACTTTTATTTCCTGTCATGTGACTTGGAAATGAAACACCTGTACTATTAATTTTGTATTGTGTGCTGGCTTAGTGTAATTTTCAATTGTGGTTGAAGGGCTTGATAATGGAGAAAATTATTATGTAGAATTATTTATTAAAATGTTTTAGACCAAAACTAGATTTAGTAGTACTGTATGATGATTTCATCAATTCTTCAATTACATGAAAGTGTCATTTCAGGCAGAAGAGTCTTGCATCAGAGTTTGCAACTAGATTTTGATATATTCCATCTGAGTAGATGGATTTTTATTTTCTCCTTCTCTTTTTCAACAACAAAACTTATTAGGAGCACTAGACCGAATTGTGAGGGTGTATTTTTAGGGGTCCCCAGGAAATTAAATGCTCATTTAGCATGCAGCGGTATAAGGGTGTTTCAGCTGACGTCATGAGGTCACTTGACTTTGTTTACATCGCCATTTTGTCCGGCAAGAACACTGTTGTCTGCTGCACACTTAATCAGACTTACAGGCGTTTGCATGTTGTTATATAAGACAATTTTTGTAAGATAATTATGCCGGAATCTTGCTGTGCCGTTGGTTGCACTAATAGACATGTGCCGGGGAATAAAAAGACACTTTCTCGATTTCATCTGATCCTAATCGACGTTCGAAGTGGGTTTCTGCTGTACGATGTGACGTCTTTCAACCTACGGTTCACACTAGGATTTGCAGCGAGCACATTATAGTCAGATGGCGTTTGCATACAAGTTACTCTTTGTATACCCGATGAATATATAAAACATAAGGAAATTTGGAAGTAAAATCGGAAGTAAATAAAAAATAAAAAACTGCAATCAGTGAAATTTGCTGAACTGGGTAGGTAGGTTAGCATGCAGTATGTTTGTTGTACATGTTATGTGACTGAGCTATGTGAAGATCCGTGAAACGCAATGCCTTTTTCCCTGCAAAATGGCTTCCAGTTGAGTAAAAGTCACATGATAAAATCCCTCTATAGCAATTATCTGGTTAATATGAGTATTCAAGTGACCTTTGCCCTCACGTTGTCTGTGGGCTATGGAGGCATGAAGTTTATCCATCTGTCGTGGATAATTTATGTATGAAATTTGCAAAATAAAACGAGCACCCTTACTTTTCAGTATAGTACTCCTTTATTACCTAGAGGTGCTCCCACAATTAGGCACTTAAAATAGTTATTTAGCATTAATAATACAATACAATTATTCGAGTATTCGGTCATCCAGGCATTCTGACCATCCAGGACTCTTTGTCAGTGAAAATGTGCCACGATTTGTGCACAAGTGAACACCTGCTTTATTCTACATACGCACGATACATATATTTCAAGCTTCAAAATGATCTTTTCTACGATATTTCCTCCACATTTGCAACAACTTCCTACAAAATTATCAAAGCGAATATAGTGATTCGGCCTCTAAAGGAGACCAATTTCACACTGGCTGTAATGGTAAAATGCTTGTTTTCACCAACAAACTGGTTGTTTAAATTTACGCACGTTATTGTGGAATTTGTTAACAATATGAAAGATTAGAATAAAAGAACTTTTCAATGAATATGTCATATTCAATAAACGTAAATAGATAAATGTCGAAAACATTGAAGGAAAGTTTTTTTTTTACTGCAAAAATTAAAACAAAATTTAACTAGAATATTAGCACTCTGTATAGAGCGCATACTTCCGCCCCGCTGCAATTCCAACATGCGTAGAATAATTTTGAGAGTTCATTTGATCCCCATACCCACTATAATCTACCTCAGAAATCCTAGGCCCACCAGGATTCATCTCAAAGTTTTGAACTGTAATGATCATTTGCATTCTAAACACTTAAGGTTTATCTTCTGATTGATTTATTCCAAGGCCGTATAATTGTTTTTAGTTTCATTTAGGCAAAGCATTCATTGTTTGAGTGCCTCTCAGTTAAGATTCTTATTCCATCATTTTTCATTCATGACAGAAACCAATTGTGTATTACATTGATTGTAGAGACCACTTGATTTATTTTTTTATGAGTCGAGAACAATTGATTGTTGGGTTTCTTTTCATAGCATGAATTCATTGTTCATCACATTCCATTGGAAATTTTCTACTGTGTCTTGACAGACCTTACCCTTAACATCCCCACCCGTCAATTTCTGCCCTTCCTTAACCCTTACTCTACCACGCGGTGATATTATCACAGTTTTAGGTGCCCCATCTTTGGCTCCGCCTCTCGAGTGCATTTTGAAACAAGTGCTGGTAGAGTAAGTCATAAAGCAAAAATTAGGCCACACATCAAATTTAATCCAAATCCAATCATCAGTTATTTGGATATTCTAATGACAGACAAACTCACCTTAAAATGTTCCCACCCTTCCTTTTGCACCCTTTCCTTGTTCCAATATGTCTTAAATTTTAATCACTTCCTTAAGCAGTAACAAAATAACACATGAAATGTAATTTAAATCCAATCATCAGTTCTTGAGATATCTGTATGACAGACAAACAAACAAACAGTGGCAAAAACATAACCTCTGTCCAACTTCGTTAGTGGAGGTAAAAATTAGATAAACAAAAATTAAAGCCAGACCTCTTGCAAGAGAAATTCTTTTGTTTTTGTATCATATTTACAAATTATTCATATTTATTATTATTCTGGGAAATAAGCTTTTAAGTTTTAAGTCATGCTTCATTTATCAAAGAAATCTAGGAGACTAAATTTCACGAGTAAGCAGACATGCTTCCTATCATGTCTGCCCAGTGGACTATCGAGTTTAAAAATGACAAGAAATATGTCTGAAATTTGTGATGTAGCAAGTACAAACCGGCCTAATAACTTGACATTAATCTTTGAAGTTTCTTCTTCATGTGCAAATATTGATTACCTTCCGAAAGGTTTTGATGTTAAATGTTGTCTGGGAGTATGTTGAAGTGAAAGGAAAAATCTATATCAGAGTCCGCTGCTTTATCTTTCTTTGCTGAAACAAGAAAAACAAGATTTATGAAGAACTGTTGTTCACATGATGAATATGCATATTCTTCAGATGGTTAAAGGATCAGACACACATCGATCTTGTATAAAAAGGACAAAAATTTAATGATCCGTTTCTTCACATCATGTACAATAAAGCAATCAGTGTTTCACGTACAATAAAGCAATCAATAAGGGTATTTTAGCTGACATAACGAGGTCACATAACTTTGTTTACATCGTCATTTTGTCAGGAAATACCGCTGTCGTCTGCTGTACACTTAATTAGACTTACATACGTTTGCATGTTGTTATATCATATTCTTTTTGTAGGATAATTTTGCCAGATTCTTGCTGTGCTGTTGGCTGCACTAATAGACATGTGCCGGGAATAGAAAGAGCGTTTTCTTGATTTCCATCTGATCTTGATCGACGTTTGAAGTAGGGTTCTGCTGTACGACGCGACGGCTAATTCAACCTACGGTTCACACTAGGAATTGCAGTGAGCACTTTGTATCAGGTATGTAGGCTTTGTCTGAGAATAATGAACAATCAGCTGGTGTTAACATTATTGTATACCAGGTGAAAATATAAAACTTAAGGAAAGTATGAAGTAAAATCGGAAGCGATCAAAAAATTGTGATTAGTAAAATGTACTGAACTGGTACTGGTAGGTTCCCATGCAGTATGTGTGTTGTACATGTGATGTGACTGAGCTGTGTAAAGATGCATGAAACGCAATGACACCGCTGCCCTGCAAAATGGAGTCCACTTGAGTTAGAGTCACGTGATAAAATTATTCTATGACAAAATATGCATAACAGGATTGTAACAGAAAATCCAGGTATATTAGATACAGTATTATATATAGATAAGGTTAAAGCTTAATGTAAATGAATTATAATCGAAAGATATGAAGTGAAAAAAAAGGGCTCTAAAAACTCTTTGGAAAACTTTCTATAGATTTACAGTATCCATCTCTCACGGCCTCCACAGCATGGGCTGTTCGTTCTGCGATCAAGCTAAACGTTTGCTTCACTCGCAAGGGCCCCAACCCACTGCAGCAGAGGGCCCCAACCAAACTTACATCACTGATTGAACATTTATAAATCAAAATACTGTCTTTTTTGTAGATCATTTCAATCCTCTTTTAACAACTTTAGTATAGCTTGATGTAATTTTTTAGACATTGTCATATTTTTCAAGATGCTTCTTGTTCCCCTATCCTACTTCCAATGTATTTTCCAATACCCCCCTCCTCACACACACGTCCGTTTTTAATTAACATTGCCTAACCAATTTGACGCGAAATGGACCAATTGACAGATTTTGAGCATAACATTCCCAATTGTATTTTGCTTTTTACAAAATGAGCACAAATTTTCTTCAAGAATATTATAGGATTTTCTCAGACAGTCTGAGGAAATGATGTCAATTTTTCGCTCAAATAAGTTGCATTATTTCTCGATAGCAGATGTGTTTTGAGTGTTGAGAGAAAAATTAGTGATATAAATTTCAAAGACAATAAGTTGTATGATAAATAAGAATAGACTTGGGGATTGGAATAAATAAATAGGTCAATGGAAACTATTTCATGTGGTTTTGAAGGTTGCAAATACCTGAGAATTTGTGCACTTTTCTGGGATTGAATGAAGAAAAATTACTGACCATAAAAGACTGTGGTTAATCTAAGCACATATATATAAAAGCTATTCAATAAAAATTAAAAATTGAGGAAATAAAAGGAAATGTCCACCTTCATGTAATCGACAGGATTCTAACCCATGTTCCAATGATTTGAAATCCATCCTATTATCCGCTACCCCACCGCGATGCTCGCAACTTGGGATTGAAAAAATGCCATCCATTCTAGAAATAAAATAGGAGGAAGAATGGTAGAGCTGCGAATTATGTGAAATCTTTATACAAATCAACACAAGTAAAGTCGTTTAATCAATTTATCTCTAAATTTCTTTCCAACTTCCAATATTATCATACAAATCCTTTTAACCGATTGCGTAATACACCGATATTTGTAAAAAGATGCATGCTGAAACGGTCTACTATTGTTTTTCTAAAGTTTGAATCTGTAATACAATTTTCCCTGACTTTTAGGGTAGATAGTGGAGCTCTTTCATATTAAAATAATATACAACAATGATTCCCTATCCTACTTCAATGTATTTACCTACCCCCAACCCCCACCACCCTCTATGCATAAAATGCAATGCTTTTCATGAACCTACTTTTCTATTGTATATTATTCCACATTAGAAATTACAAATACTGGAAATCCCACCATGGGCTTCCCCTTGAACCCTATCGGCCCATGGCCTCCACAGCATGGGCTGCTCGTTTTGTGATCAGGTTACACATCCGCTTTGCTCGCTAGGGCCTTTATCCTACCACAGTGCAGGGCCCCCACCAAACTTACATCACTGATTGAACATTTGTAAGTCATCAATACTGTCTTTTTTTGTAGATCGTTTCAACCCTCTGTTAACAACTTTAGTATAACTTGATGTAGACAATGTCATATTTTCAAGACGCTTCCTATTCCCCTATCCTACTTTAATGTATTTTCCAACTCCCTCCCTCTCCCCCTTCCCCCACGTCCATTTTTATTCAACATTGCTTCACCAATTTGACGCGAAATGGACCAATTGACAGATTTTGAGCATAACCTTTCCATTTGTATTTTGATTTTTACAAAATGAGCACAAATTTTCTTCAAGAATGTTATATGACTTTCTCAGACAATCTTGGACAAAACATGTTAAAACACTACCCCCGTTTTCTTTCCTTCCTACCTCTGGAATGATCTTACCTCTCAGGCATAGGCGTACGGGGCAGGGGGGAGGGGACAGATAGCCTTAAATATTTTCTGAATAAAATGATAAAAATTAAAGATATAAATATGATCTTTAAAAGCTTTGTTCAGTTGTTTGTTGTTTAAAACGCAGATGATTTGGCATTGTGGCAACATGAAATGTGGATTTTATGAGTATATTAATGAACTGTGTTAAATTAGGACAAGATTGGAGGATTCCGGCAAAATTTGTTCTGCCCCCATCCCCCTTCAAATGAAACTGTCCCGTACACCTATGCATTCAGGCACAGTTTGACCCTTGTAGTTGTGGTGCCATTAAGCCCTCATTAAACAAAGAAACAAACTATAACATATGTAGTTCTCAAAAAGCTGAAGTGTTCCAACAGTTTTGTCCAAGATTGTAGGCTAACCAAGACCCTGCATACACCCTTACATTGAAAACTTCCTTAGGAAGTACTTAAGATGCAGTTTGTGAAGAGCTTGTCTGTACGGTATTCAGTCAAGCTGGAAAAGTTTCATTTGCCTTAGAACTAAAGACCTGGGAGAAAATAATGACTATTGTGTGTCGTTTGATTTGTGGAGTTATGTCATTAGAGAATCAGTTGTCTTTCTGAGTGTCACGATCGGAAGATTTACTTTCTAATAATAATCTCCTTTTCACATTAATCTTATTACATTAGTCTTGATTTTTGTTTCGGCAACAGTTATTCAGTTTCACATGTACATTTTGTATGAATAACTTCTTTGGTACTGTCGTGATCTATTGACATTTGAAAATTCATTAAAAGCCTTTAAAATAGCAAACAAAGTCCTGTATCAAAACCTGTTTCAAGTTTAGTGCTTTTGACGATTAGCGATTAATCGCTAATCGCTTGCAACTCTTCAAAAACGTTTAATAAAACTTTAAAGCAATAAATTGCGGAAATACCACGTGGTGGCCTTAGTGTACAGTGACAATTAGTAACACTGAAAAACATCGTAAAAAAAACACAACTCAGAAAATCACCTGAAAAGCTTTATACTGAACTGGAACCTCTTTATGATTAAAATGCATAAAAACCGCATTAAAAATCAAGCAAATTCCATCACTTCCTTTATTATATCTTTCTACTGCATGCTCATGGCCGGAAGTAAATTTCAACTAAAATTGTTGGTGCACTTTAACTTAAAGAACCAAAAACTAATTTTACAGGCCTTAGCCATAAATGTACTGGGGTACGAGCTGTACATAAATTATTTTATTTTATTATTATTATTTTATTTTATATTATCATTGTTTACTTGTCATTTCCAACATCTTCAATTTGTCTGTAATAAATGTATCACTAATGGAATTTATCACTGATAAATTAGTTTCATAATTGGCAGTACTCCATGTTGCATCTCAAATATACATTGGGAGCATTTAAAGGAGACATAAATAAAGTCTGATACAATCATTATTTTATATGACAGAGGATACAAATCTTAACCAACTACCGAAAACAGCAAGACACAATCTTCTTTCTGTCTCAAGTTATTCATGTTTGAAGTTGTCACTTGAAGGCTGCCATTTTGTTCAATTCTGTAATACTGAAGTATTGTGTATGATAACATTAATTTCCTCAATAGGGCTATATGGAATTTGATGATTTCTTTATAAATGTGATTAAAGTTTTTATTCCAAAATGATGTGACACAAAGTTTTAACAGAATGTTTTGTTAATTGTGTACACAAACAATTCCTTGACCCTTGCATGATATTTATTTTTCTTTCTCATAACCTAGAAATCTTGAAGTAGATTATAAAGAAATGCAAAGCATTCTAACATCCTGCTGGGCTGATGACATCATCATCTGTATGTTTTTAAATCAAATGGTGGCTCCCATAGTACTAATGAGTAGTAGAATTAAAGTTTTTAATAATTATGAAAATTGTGTTAGATTGCTTAAGGGGGTATAAAACTTGGTCAGGAAAATGTGTTATTTTTAATTCTTTCATATGAAATAAAGACTTTATTTCTCCTTTAAACTCACACCTTTCACTAAAGGCATGCATTGTGTCAAAAGAAATATAAGAAATGAATTCTAATGAAATGACGATGCTGTGAATACAATACAACGAATAAAACAAATCAAATTTCTCACAATTAAAAAAACTACTATGCAGAAAAAATGTTTTCTGTGAATTCTATTGGATTAAAAAAAAATGTGCTGCACATGATAAATTATCCTTTTCCAAAATTAGCATTTTGAAGTACAGATTACTAATAGATTAGTTTTATTTCTGGCAGTACATGACGATAGTTTCAAGTGTATGTGGAGTGTATTAAGCCACACTTGTAATCATGAACGCTCAAAAAAAGAAAACAATATTAAATGAATTAATGTCAAATGTGCCAATTCACTAAGTGTATTGGACTTAACATGCAATTATTTATAGGGATTTACACAATTGAAATGTTGATTCAAAGTGTACTCATGTTTCATGTCGACAGCCATTGTCACAATTAAAACCTTCTTTCAAGACCAGAGAGTGTTTTCTGTGAAGCGTATTGGAATCACAAGAACTGAACTCATGATAAATTATATATTGTTGTGCTTAAGTATTTCTTGTATTGTCTTGATTTTGAAGTACATAATACTAATAAATTAGTTTTATTTCTGGCAGTACTTACAATAGTTTCAAGTGTACATGGAGTGTATTCAGGCCACACAATAATAAGTGAGTTACTGTCAAATGTGTCAGTTTACAAAGTGTAATGGACTTTAACATGCAATTACTTATAGGGATTTACACTAATGAAACGTTGATTCAAAGTGTACTCATGTTTCATGTCGACAGCCGTGGTCACAATTACAACCTTTTTTCAAGACCATCGAGTGTTTTCTGTGAAGCGTATTGGAATCACAAGAATTGAACTCCTCATGAAATATTATATATTGTTGTGCTTAAGTATTTTGTGTATTGTCTTGATTTTGAAGTACATAATACTAATAAATTAGTTTTATTTCTGGCAGTACTTACAATAGTTTTAAGTGTACATGGAGTGTATTTAGGCCACACAATAATAAGTGAATTAACGTCAAATGTGTCAGTTCACAAAGTGTATTGGACTTAACATGCAATTATTTATAGGGATTTACACTAATGAAACGTTGATTCAAAGTGTACTCATGTTTCATGTCGACAGCCGTGGTCACAATTAAAACCTTTTTTCAAGACCATCGAGTGTTTTCTGTAAAGTGTATTGGAATCACAAGAACTGAACTCATGATAAATTATATATTGTTGTGCTTAAGTATTTCTTGTATTGTCTCAATGTTGAAGTACATAATACTAATAAATTAGTTTTTATTTCTGGCAGTACTTACAATAGTTTCAAGTGTACGTGAAGTGTATTCAGGCCATACAATATAAAGTGAGTTACTGTCAAATAAGCCAGTTCACAAAGTGTAAAGGACTTTAACATGCAATTATTTATAGGGATTTACACTAATAAAATGTTGATTCAAAGTGTATTCATGTTTCATGTCGACAGCCGTTGTCACAATTAAAACCTTCTTTCAAGACCAGTGAGTGTTTTCTGTAAAATGTAATTTAATTTACAAGAATTAAGCTCCACATTAAAAAATTATCCTTCAACTTTTAAGCATTTGTAATGACGTCTTGATTTTGAAGGACAGATCACTAATAAATTAGTTTTATTTCTGGCAGTACTTATGATAGTTTCAAGTGTGCATGAATCTTATTCAGGCCACATTATAAAGCACGCTAATTGTCAAAAAAGGGAAGAAAAAAATGTTAAGTGAATTAATGTAAAAAGTGCTATTTCATAAAGTGTATTGGACTTATTTGCAATTATTTTCTGGAAATTCCAAAAATTTTGATTCAAAATAAACTCATATTTTATGTCCAGCATTTTGGCCGTTGTCACAATTCAAACCTTTTTTCAAGACCAATGAGTGTTTTCTGTGAAGTGTATTGGATTCACAAGAATTAAGCTCCACAAAAAAAAATTATCCTTCAACTTAAAAGCATTCGTAAATAAGGGTCTTGATTTTGAAGAACAGATCACTAATAAATTAGTTTCATTTCTGGCAGTACTTATGATAGTTTCAAATGTACAAAGAGTGTATTCAGGCCACACTTGTTATCATGCATGCTCAAAAAACGAAAACATTTTTTTTTCAAAAAGTGAATTAATGTGAAATGTGCCTTTGTCAGAAATAAAACCTTTTTTCAAGACTAATGGGTGTTTTCTGTAAAGGTTATTGGATTCACAAGAATTAAGTTTCACATGAAAAAATTTCCTTGCTCTTTATATAATTTCTAGTATTGTCTTGATTACTTGTAATTTAAAGGATTAGTTTATTGGTCAAGTATGTTCATCCTATATAAAAGAGGACTTTAAAACAAACAAAATGGTGAAGAAACCGTTCACAAATTTTATTCCATTATGGAGATATTTAAGTTTACAGCTCTGTCTTATCTTTGTAGAAATGACTGGTGTAATAAATCTACTATGGAAGGCTGGCGCCTATATCCTCACATTCTTAAACAAATTTAATATATACTAAAGAAAATACATTTAACTTTTTTCCTATTTCAGTTATTTTCCATCAAACTTTCTTCAGGTGGTAAATTATAATTATCCTAACAAGATTTTGTTTGACTACTTTCCTGACATATCTGATGGTTGCTAAGCTACAAAATCAAAAGACAAAATATGATAGAATACATAAAGACTGAGGAATTTGAGGCAGTTTCTTTATTCAAATTGTACAAAATACCATGGGAATAATATTACAAAAACCATGGGAATAGTACCAAAAAAACAACAACATGGGAATATTACAAAAAACCATGGGAATATACCAAAAAAAACAACAACATGGGAATATTACAAAAAAAACATCATGGGATTTTACAAAAAACTCTGAGAATTTTACAAAAAACATGGTAATATTACAAAAAACCATGGGAATATTACAAAAAAACATGGGAATATTGCAAAAAAACATGGGAATTTTACAAAACCATGGGAATATTACAAAAAATTATAGGAATATTACAAAAACAGGTATGAGAATATTACAAAAACACCATGGGAATTTACACACAAAAAAACATGAAAATATTACAAAAAACCATGGGAATATTACAACAACAAAACATGGGAATATTACACAAAAAAACATGGGAATATTACAAAAAAACATGAGAATATTACAAAAAAACCATGGGAATATTAAAAAAAAAACCATGGGAATATTAAAAAAAAACCTTGGACATATTACAAAAAAACCATGAGAATATTCCTTTAACATAATAAAACACTTGCTTGATCCCTTAACTAATCCATGAAGTTTGATTTTTGGCAGTGCTTCATGCTCATTTGAAATGCATATGGAGTGCATTTAGCTCACACTTATCATTAGGCATTGCTTTCTGTGAAACAAATTTAGATCAAATTCATTACTTGAATGAATTGGTGAAATAAAATAGACGTAATAACCTGGCATTAATGCTTGTGAGTGGTCGTGCAATGTGAATTCATATATTCAAGCAAATAGCAGTATTGCAATTGTGATTTAAAAAACAACAAATTGCCTTCAAGAACAATTAACCTTTCCAGGTTTCCAAATAGGCCACGCCCACCATAGCAACTTGGTGGGGCAAACAAACCTCAAATCCGCAATCGTGCATTACTAATGTGTTGACATTTAGATATTTGCGAGGGCCTGCCGCAAGCTTTGATTCATTTATGGCACTTCTCCGGATTTTTTAATTTATAGCAAATAGGATAGACAAAATTCAGTTTGCTAACTGTTCTGGATAATAGCGATCAGATTTACAAAGCCCGTAGCGCAAGCACAATGTTTGTTTACCATTTTGCCGTCACTCAGTCTGTGTGTGCAGAAATTTGTTTTGTACTGTAGGTTGCATTGACTACATGGGTGCGCGCCGTTAACTAACTGTACCAGTACCGTGTAGGATGTTTGCCCCACTAAGTTAAGCAGATTTTGTTAGTCTTCTGAATTAAATGATTTTGATGTTACTAGAGAGAGGCTGGGGCATTGGGATTATTGGTAAATTGCAAATTAAAATGTGAGATTTTCGGGAAAATTTTCAAACAGTCTGAACACCAAAAAAAAAATTTAGATCAATTTTCCCATGTAATTCATCATCTTATCATTTCAAATTTTATGAGAAACGGAAAATTATATAGTTTGTGGGGAATATTTCTCTAAAATGATATATTAAATGGTATCGCAGACATGAGTGGATAAATAGTGGATAAATATATAGAGTAAGTGCTTTAAAACTTTGTTACAAAACGATTTTTGTCATGCGGTCGTAAGGTTGTAGCAAACGGTAAGAACTACTCTGGTTTATATCATACAGCTGCTGCAGAAGATTTAATGAAGGAAATATTATTCTTTCAAGATATACATCAACATCAGATTCGAATTCCTTAAGGTATATAGTAAGGCAATGAAAACGAAGTTCCTCAGTATAGAATTTGAAGTATGCTTGAGTTTTTCCCTGGAAGAATTATCCTAATGTGATTCTGATAAGCTCAAATCTCTCAACAAAGACTCGCTCTGTTTTGCAATGACTAGTATTTTTGCCCCAGTATAACTACGCATTGGATGAACGTTTGATATATATCCACCTTCAGGCAAGTTTGTTGGTAGAATTTGTGCATGTCATCCACACACACAGACTTGTAAAGAACGTGAAACATTTCAAAAGTGGACTCCTTTTTAAATCGATCCATAATTGAAATATAGACACCTTTTGACTTTTTAAATACTGTGGTATCGTTAAAACAACCGAGGACGTCTTCATTCAGGTGGTGTTTTTTTCAGATGGGTTTCTTGTTTGACGGTCTTTACAAGCGCACAAACACTGTAAGTGACAATCCAATCACCATTACACACATATTTGCCTCCAGGTTATAGCATATCATTCCTTTATGATATATTATTTTTTAATATAATATCATTTTAATATGATCGAAATCATTTAGTTATAGTTTCTTGCAGTTTAATCTATTGCTACGTTTTGTTATATCTTATTATTGAAGTTACCTGATTACTGTCCATACCAGTTTGTCAATACATGTAAAGACTTACAACAAAACGTTATTGTGGATACCATTATTCAAAACTATCTTCACTATTTTTTGCTGTCCAATTTAAGTAGAAAAAGAATACAATTTTTTATACATTTTCCTGAAACATTTTTCAGCATCTCTTGTTTTAAAGATTCTTCTTCAAACATCATCAACTTCCTCCGCAACAACAACCTCTTCCACCACATCTAACTCCCCCCTCCCCTCCCTTTCTACACTTAACCTTACATTCCCCTTTCATTTCACCAATTTTTTTTCTTCTTTTTTTTTCTCTCCCCATATACTGCTTTTCCCCCTTATCTCCCTTACAAACCTTCCATCTCCTCACTATCCTAACTCTTACACCATAATTTATCAACACCCTCGTGGCACATTTGACTGTCCGTTAAACATCAACAAATCAAACCAAACCTCTGTTTTAAAACACACTTGTTATTAAGGAATGTAGGCATATCTGGAGTAGACTGTCATTCTAATGTAATGTATTCAATTCTGTCAGTTCTGGTTGCAGCAATTGAAAATATTCCCACAGAGATGGTTGCCAGATGATCCCTTACAGAGCGATCTCGTTTCGAATGTTTTAATATTAATGATAAGATTTTAGAAACTGTTGACTCATTTAAATTCCTCGATCTTTGTTTATCAACAAAAGGATCATCGTACAATGCCAGGCGCTCTTTAGTAGAGCAAGCTAATAAAGCTATTTTCAGTATGAAAGCGCTCCTTGAACTTTAAAGGACTTCCTACACACCTTATGTATGTTTTTGATGTCAAAGTTTTACCGATCCTACATTATGCTTCTGAGATTTGGGGAAGAAGTTATTGTATTGATAATAAAATAGACCAAGTTTTTTACAAATTGTACAGATATGTGCTCAGCCTTCCACGTCATTGTCTTAATGCCACTGCTTTAAGAGAGAGCTGGGTAGGTCTGGTATTTCGCATCATATAAGAAGGTTAACTATTGGTTACGTATCATAAAACATAATAACGACTGGTAGACAGCTATTTCTTATGAGCCCATCAGACAAATGGCTAAGAACAATAAAGCTTGTTGGGCAAGGAATGTTACATCACTTTTAGATAGCCCAGGCTACGGGGCTATATGGCGGCAACAGGGTACAAGCAATAATGAACTGTTTTTATGTAATTTTTTACAAAGATTTAATGATATTGATAAACAAATGTGGACTACTAATATAAATTCAATGGAAAAGTTGTATCTTTATGGAAACTACAAAACCAGTAAAGATTATGAATTCTATTTAACGCACATTGAATCTTGGTATCACCGTATGATCTTAAGTAAATTTAGATGTTGTGGTCTCGATCTGGAGATTCACAAAGGGTGTAGATTTGATATACCACGTACGTGACCAAAGATTGTGCTCTCCTTGTAATTTACATAAGATTGAGGATGAATTCCACTATTTGTTACAGTGTCCTTTTTATTACGAACTTTGTCTACTTTATTTACCTTGGTATTTCTTTTGTTCGCCAACGTACCATAAATTTAATAGTTTGCTTAATACTAGAAACAAGTCTTTATTGTATAAAGTAAGTTTTTATTCATGCTTTGAAATATTGTGCAGAAATTGTTTATGTTGAAGACTAATATGTTGAAGACTGGTATTATTTCTGTTCATATTTCCATTTGTACCTTTATTTTTCTGTACATTGTGCATGTGTTATTTTGAAAAAGATAGGAGGCTTAATCAAAGAAGTAAGTAAACTGTTAACTGTTGAACTTATAAATATATACCATGTGCATGGATATGCATAAAAAGCAATTTTCCATTGCCAGTCCTGCATGACTAACATTAAGCTTCCTATCACAAAGATATGCTATTTTATATATCACAGACAAATCTTTATAATCTGATGTGCCATCAGCAAGCTAAAATTAGCTTAAGTACTCCCTTGAATTTAAATTTAATCTGAGATCATTCAAGCAAAATCTTGCACTCTTTGTCCCAATTCTTAAATGTCATTCTTTACACAAGTTCAACAAATATGGCATTCTATGGTTTGAAAAATTGTCAAAGCTGGTATTGAATTGATAACATATGTAATTGTAAAAAGAATGATCTTGATAATGTATTACATGAATAGGAAATCATCATGCAATTAATTTTTGAAAGTACATAAGGCCTAAAAAAAGTTGTTTTTGTTTGCCCTCCTCCGCCCAGGCCTCCGCCACCCCTAAATTGTTTTTGTTTTTTTTCTTTCAAAAAATCTCTACGTTTCGTAAAAATATATGCAAAATGGCATGGCAACCACTCTTGTGATATCCTTACAATGGTCCAAATTGGAAAGAAAAAAAATCTTCCGCCCGCCCCCTCCCATACAATTTTGCACGAGAAAGGGCAAAAAACAAGAAAAAAATTGTAGGCCTAATTGACAGGCTTGATAATTTTTTTGATCAAGAAGTGTTGTGTAGAAAATATATATATATATATATATATGTGTGTATGTATGTATGTATGTATGTATGTATGTATGTATGTATGTATGCATGTATGTATGTATGTATGTGTGTATGTATGTATGTATGTATGTATGTATGTATGTATGTGTGTATGTATATATATATATATATATATATATATATATATATATATATATATATATATATATATATATTATATATCAGTTGTGCACCTATATTGCATTAAGGTAACGATAATTACAAACTCATCAGATAGCCTTTTTGAAACAGTTTTAAACTTACATTTGATTTTGGATAGGCATCCAACATTTTGAAATTGATAAATCAAAGTAAAAGTACTGAAACAGAAAATATCTCTTAAGATCACTCTTTTTTGAGATTTCTATATTTTCATTTTCAATCTGAAATACCCAAGCCATTACAATTGCCGGCCAAATATACTGTTTGCCACAAAATTCAATTTGTGAGACTGTCATCTCACAGCAGATGAAATTGACTGCTCGTTTTGACAAGAAAATATGATATGGCATATTTTACAGATGTATACACAAATTAATTTGTTTTCAATCAAATAGCATGTTCTTCGAATGGAATACTATTTTCTCAGCCAATTGCAAAGCTTCGTCTTCTCGGATTGTGCATGACATTTGTTCTAGTTTTTGTAAATTGCCAGTGGCTATGCTGTTCACTGATAGGTTTCCTTAACTAGCCTTGGAGTAGTAGAATTGTAATCATATTTTTTTTTTTATATATATATTTAAAGGTTTGTAAATATATTGTTCATCATATTCAGATTTCTTGAAAGATTTGAGAAACTTATCTCGATGAAAGTCTTTTTATCTCTGATTGAAAAGTAACATATGGCAGGGATTTGAAACAGATGTAAAAGATACTCCGCAGCTTTAAGGCAGATAGCGGAAATTTCAATGAGAATGCCTAAATAGCACATATCTTTGTAATTAGAAAGGTGATGTTTCTTTATATATAGAGGCAAAGTTAAAGATGTATAGACAGCTACAAAAAAAAAAAGTTTTATTTCCTGTTGAAAACTACTAGTTTCTGTGTCTTTAAATAATGAAAATAGCATCATGTCATTTTTAATCCACCTTGTCTTGTTAAGATAACTAATGGATTAGTTCAATGGTCAAGCAAGTCTATCTTCTATGCAAGGAGTAGTGCTGTCACAACATGGCTCTATTACGTATCGATCATCATGGAGAAAAATATCACGATATATCATATATCGGGATACTTTTCAAGAAAACTGACTCACGGCACAAATTGTTAATATCACTAATGTTATATGATCATGGAGGTACAATTTATTCCCATGATATGATGAACGCAAGAAAAAATGATTGCCAATCTAGCAGACGACAGGATTGCATGACTCATCATCACGCACGTTCATCACACACGTGTTTGGTAATTCAGCCAACGTGACCATGAATCATCAAAGTGAGGGCCGAGTGGCACATTCTGGACCAATATTTTGTTATTTTTGCCAACTTACATCGGCGCATGTCAGTGTGTGGTGATGGAGCACAATTTTTATTTCGTTGTTTTTATGTTTCATGATTATTTTTCACGTTTTTTATGACCTAAACTTGACTTTTAGATTTATTACCGTAACGTTAAAGTTGTTACCTACGAAGTAGCCTAGCCTAGTTGCGCAAAAATTTCTTAGTTGAGTATTAGTTTTTGGTATCGCGATATGTTGCTAGAGGCATATTTTATGTCATGGGAAAACAGATATCATGATAATTAATATGTCAAGACAGCACTAACAAGGAGACTTACAAAAGAAACAAAATGGTAAAGAAAGCATTCAAAATCTTAATCCGCTAAGGAGTTATTCAAGTTTAATATAAAGAAATATTCCCGTAAATTTTCATTTCCATTTATATGGTAAGGACGATTAAAGGAATATTCCCATGGATTTTTATTTTTTCATATAAGATAGAGAAAAATGGTGAAAAAACTATATTAATATCTTATTCTGTTTAGAAGTTATGAAATTTTAAGATATTTTGAATTTAGACAAAAGTGACTGATTGGCAACATCTGTGATGTCATAGAGACAATTTCAACAAAATGTCTTTTGTATTTCTTTAAAAATGATTCTGATTTTTTCTCATTGAAAATGTAACTGTACACTAAGAAAAAAAAAATGTTTTTTGTAGATAATATATTCCACCCTATCTCTATAATGAACCAAAAATTATGTTTGATAATGTAACAAAATGTGATTAAATTGATAAGAAATACATAAGAACTGTGTTGGAATTGTCTTGATGACATCACCATACTGAAGGACATTTACTGTACAAGGTGTTTTTAAGAACATATTTCTACTCTTTAATTGTTATAAGTTCTAAATGGAATAAGATATTAACATAGTTTTTCATTTCACCACTTTGTTTCTATAAATTTTCTCTATCATAAATGAAAAAATTGAAAATTCATTGGAATATTCCTTTAATTGTTATAACTTCTAAATAGAATAAGATATTATCACCACTTTTGTTTCTATAAATTTTCTCTATCATACATGAAAAAAATGAAAATCTATTGGAATATTCCTTTAAATAAACACATTGGTGAAAAAAACATGTTGATATCTTATTCCGTCTAGGAGTTATATCTCTAGAAAATACAAATGCATGTTTTTTTTTATTTAAAATGTGAGGTACATCAGCATCATGGGAAATCCTGGTCTTCCACAGTGCATGTTATACCCCATCTCAATAATGAAACACAATTTGACCCTCGTTATCGTGGTGCCGTTAAGCCCCATCAAACAAACAAACAAACAATAATGAAACAAAAATGTTTCTAATAATTTAGAAAAGGGAAATTAATTTCCAAAGAAATACATTTTTGAAAAATTGGATCTGCAATTATGACGTAACACTTTACACTGCAGGGTCACTTTTCAGAAAATTCAGCACTCTTTGAAATGTGATAATTCCACAACAGATTAAGATATCAGTTTGGTTTTTACACTAATGTGTTTCGTTAATAGTCTTCTTATCTATACATGAAAATGAAAATTCACAGGAATATTCCTTTAAAGCTCTCTCTTATCTGTTTAGAAATGACTGGTGTAGCAAGTCTACTATGGAAGGTTGGTACCCTCATCCTCACAAGCTTAACAATTGTTAATGTATTTTAACTATTTGCTATTGACTATTTGAATTATTTTTCTTCAACCTTTCTTCAGGAGGTAAATTAGAATTACCCTTAACTAGATTCTGTTTACTACTTTTCTGATATATGGTTTTTTTAAATCACAAAATCACAGGACAAAATATGATAGACTGAGGAATTTGAGGCTATGATGTCACAACTAGTCCATTTTCAGTCGTTTCTACACAAATAAACCAAACTTAAACATATCATTCACGGAATAAGATTTTTAAATGCATTCTTACCAGTTTGTTTCTTTTGAAGTCCTCTTTTGTATAAGATGAACTTACTTGACCCCTGTAGTAATCCTTTAGCTGGTATTGGTTGCGTCTTTTGATTACTCTTTTTCCAGATTGTGTCAAGTTAGCAATTGATAGAAACAGGATAGGGAAGCTCTGAGTCAGGGGTGGGGCAGGATGTTTTTTGGGGGTAGGGGGAGTAAAGTACATAAATATCTTAGTTATGTGTAATATTTTTGAGGTGCAAGATGTTCCCAATCAGATTGGGGGTCTTACTCCACTAGAGCAAGTTCCCTCCCCACAAGTAAGTCCCCACGAGTGATCCCCTCCCCCACCCACGAGAGTCACTCTGTTCTGAGTTGTGTTTTATAATAGCATTGGGTTTGATTTGGGGGAGTCGATGTAAATTTTGCATCATCAATGCTTTTCTTCTCTTTATTTTTTTTTTCTTGAGGGAAACTGGGAGAGGATGTTCTGTTAATTGCTGTTTGGAACATTGCATAATTCTTGTAGAATTTCATTCATGCTCAGAAGTATACCGTACTTACGAATAATTCATTACACCTCTCAACATCTGTCATCTCCATTTCAAAACCTTGCTTATAGTTTTGCCCCAGATAATGGCACGAACATCTTTATGAACCCTTAAATTTACTTCTTTTAAATTTGACATCACCCCCCTCCCCCCCCCCCCCCCCGCTCCCCTTCGTGCCTAAAATTGCACTACCTATCATCTTTAGTTTAGTCCCAAAATAAACCAATTAATGCATGTGCTATTGCATTTTTAAACATTTTATCACTTCTAAAATTTTTAACATTAAAATTCAGAATACTTATTGTCTTTTTTTATATTTTATGTTTCTGCTTTCTAGGACTCACTTCCCAAGGTAGAATTTGATTGGAGCGGGAGTGGACTCACCAATCCTTTGGATGGTAGGACTTTTTATCCTCTTCAAAAAAAAAATATATAAATAATTCTTAAATCTTATAAAGCAGAATGTTTTTTGTTTTGTTTTTTGCATGTAAATCAAGATAAAAAATATCTTTTAAAGTACCTTTCTTTTTTGCTCATTTTGACTCAAATTGTTTCAGCTACTTCTGGCATGGCGATAAGTTGCCTTTCTCATTTTCTTACTAATAATGATGGAATTTTTACCAGGTCCTTTAGTTAACCCTAAATAGATTTCCATTTTAAATAGTAATCTGTACTGCATGCCTTTTACATCAAATGAATGTGGTTTGTGCACCGTTTTTATGGTGATGGGGAGCACCAGTCATAAAATAGTTACAATTGTGGCATGAATTAGGTCTTAGTGTAGGTGAAAGGTTTCAAAGGACTTCAAAAATAATTTCATAGCAATTGCTTTTTCAGTTTTCTCGATCGGGTGCACTGGTCCAGAAGAAAATTGAATTGTCAAATTTAATATATTTAATTTTCTGTTAGTTATTCTGATTATTTTAAGACTTGAGCTTTGCACTTCATGTTTTTAAAGTTCTTGCTTTCATTTCCATAGTCATGATGGCTAAGACCAGGGGCATGCCAAGCTTTTAGGTTTTTTTTGTTGGGAGGGGGGGGGGCCTTAAACGTTCACTTCTCTCCCTCCCTCCTTCTATCCCAACTCTCTTTCCTCTCTGTCCTAACTCAAGCACCTTAGTTTTAACACCCTCTTGGCACATATGACTCTGACTGGTCGCGGTGCTGTTAAACATCAAAAAACCAAACCAAACCATCTTGAAAGAAAATAAAACTCAATGATTTCTACAATTTTTCATTAATTATTTTTCATTTTGCTTGTCAGGCCTTTGTGTAAAATGTGCACCAGTACCACAATTTTTGAAAAGTGGTAGGCCAAATTTAGTTGTAGATATGTATATACATATATATATAAAAAAAGGAAGCTTGCCTTTGTCACAACAATGCCACAATCATTGATTGATTTGGCAGAGTGAATATTTTCACACAAGCATTAGAAATGCAGATATATTGAAGGCAGATATTCAGATGATGTTTGCAGTGGGAACAACTCGTAAATTTGCTCACCTTGAGGAACATGATAAAATTACAAAGAAATTTCCATATGGTAGAGCACTTTGATTGGTTCATATCTACTGCATATTGATTTGCAATTGATCAGTGCCTCTGAGGCATTCATAGCTTGTATAAGGTGTGCTCATTCATGATCAAAGTAGAAATTGTTTTATTAACTGAATGAAGTTAAAAGGTTGTTGGTAAAGTCAGTGATGTGAATCACTTTCAGAACCATGGCAAAGTCATCAATGATAATAATAATAATGATAATGCCAGGTGCTTATGTAGCACTTTCCAACTCACAGCGTTCTCAAAGCAATTTACAAAGAAACCAACCGTCCACACAAACCAAGACCATATTCAAGTCCCCGGGGATTATGCTAAGCGGGGCGTCACCCTGGTGCAGCCAATGGTGATGCAACATGTCACCAACTACATTACTACCCTGCTCTGTGCTCTAACGAAGAAGCAACAGGTACCATGTTTAAAGTCTGGTATGACCAGACCCAGGATCGAACCGGGACCTCCCAGCCGAAAGGCAGATGCTTCTAACACTTGAGCACCTTTTTTTAAGATAACACCTACCTAACAATTTCATTCTATTTTACAGATGATTTTGTTTCTAAAGATATGCAAGAAAGTGTCACAGGAAGGGTGGGTTTACAAACAAAAATTCTTGGTAAAAGTGCCAAAAAATATTTTAATTGACATTACATTACAATGGTTGAGCCACTGCATCAATGACGCTCTGAATGTTTGATACAATACCTTTACCTGAAATTACAGGGAAAATTCTACGCAATTTCCACAATTCATCTGTCTGCCATCACATGCATCACAAAGTTTGTAAACACCTTAAATGCTATAACTCGGGAATAATTGAAAAAGTAAATATGCTCAAAATTTGAAGACTGCTCAGAGGTCTACTCAGAATTTTATGCTCTTTTTGATAAATAAGAAAAAAAGGAAATTAATTATGCGTTTCATTGCTATGGTTGCAACTTTAGTAAACTTGGTTCTGTGATGCTTAGCCCTAGAAATTAACATTTCTGAGTAGCAGCGGTAGCTAGATGGGGTAAACAAACTTCAAATCCTCAATCATGTATGACCAATGCATTGACATTTAGATGTTCAGTATGGCCTACCAGTTTTTATCCATTTATGGTATTACCCTGAATCTAGAGAGATTTTAGCAAAAGAAATAAACAAACATCCGTTTGCTAACCATTCTGGGTAATGGGAATCAGATTTACAAAGCCTGTAATGGGCTCGTAGGCACAATTTTGTTCACCATCTTGTCATTACTCGGTATATGTGTGCAGAAGTTTGTTTTCTGTGGTATATTGCATTATTATTATTATTATTATTATTAGTATTATTATTATTATTAGTATTAGTAGTATAATTAGTATTATTAGTATTATTTATTATTATTAGTATTATTAGTATTATTTAGTAGTATTATTATTTATTATTAGTATTATTAATATATTATTATATGATTATTATTATTATTATTATTATTATTATTATTATTAATATTATTATCAATATGATTATGATTAATATTATTTATAGTATTAATATTATTATCAATATGATTATGATTTATTATTATTATTATTATTATTATTATTATTATTATTATTATTCAACGTAGTTTTACAAAATGCGCTTTACAAAAAAATAAAAATAATCATATATATAGGTAGGTAAAAAGTTAAGGTAAGAAAAGGTAAAAGCAAAACATTCAATACATATACAGAAAAGTACAAAAGTGTTAAATGTGCATATGTACATCAATGAATCATATAAAATGGTAAGAACAAAATTTGCATGGAAAAAGGCAACTTTTGAGTTTTCTCTTGAAAATACTAACATTGGCAGATTGCTTAATTTCATTTGGGTAACTTGTTCCACAACTCAGCACCAGCTACACTTATTGTTCTGTAAGCGAAAGTCTGTCTATGGGTCCTAGGAATGATTAACTTATAATTTACATTGTCAGAGTGCATGGAACTTTATAAGCATGGGGCTAGAGTGAATTTATTAGAAAGATAATCAGGGGCTGACTTCTCAACGACACATTTATAGACCAGGGTTAGTGTTTTGTATTGTATACTGAGTTTAATTGGCAGCCAATGCAACTCTTTCAGGGCCAGGGATGCGCTTCAGGGCCAGGGATGCACTTTCCAGTCTCCCTCTCCATAAAACCAGCTTTGCAGCTAAATTTTGAATTCTTTGCAGTTTTTTTAATATCAACATCAGGTAGGTTTATGTAGAGGGAGTTGGCACAATCAAGATGACTAGTTACAAGCCCGAGAACAATTGTGTGATTAGCCTGCATAGCGCGCACCGCTAGCTATCTGTACTGTACCAATACCACGTATGGGTGTTTGTCCCACTTACGCAGATTTTGTTATTAGGCAAATTGGTGCGGTGATTATTATTGATTAAAAAAGCTGTCAATCATCTAACTGTGAGGTTAATTGTATTGATGATTTATGTATCTGGAGATTTGTTCTTACAAGTTGAATGTAAGAGGATCTCTCAGTGGAAAAGTAGAGGCATCTTATTTGCTAATGCATGGGAATTTTCAAGAAACTAATTAGCTAAATCCATCGAGTCATTCGGCTCATAGAGCCGGTGCTTATTCCCGGTTTCCGTGGCACAAGCAGATGAGAGTACACAATTTCCCCTGGACAGGACACCAGTCCATCGTAGATTAACTCCCAGCAGTGCCGGTACTCATTTTACAGCTGAGTGGACTGAAGCAAGTAGAGTAAAGTGACTTGCTCAAGGACATAATACAGCGTTCCTGACGGGAATTAAACAGAGTACCTTTCGAATACAAGCTTGACTCCTTAATCACTGAACCACAGCACCTCTCTTTTGTGGTGTAAACACGCTACAATTTTGTACAAGTGAACACCACTTTAGCTTAATACATATATTTCAAAATTTGAAATGATCTTTTCTACGATATTTCTTCCAAATTTGCAAAAAAATTCTCCAAAACTATTTGAGCAAACGTAGCGATTCAGGCCTTTAAAGGTGACTGCTTTCACACTGGCTGTAATGATAAACTGCTTTATTTTACCAACAAACTGGTTGTTCAGATTTACGCACGTTATTATGACGTCATCCCGAATACGAATTGGAATATTCTTGAGACTCCAGAATAATAAGCTCTCACATTTCATGTTAAGTGCTCCTTTAATCACATTCTTGAAAGTCTGGTGTGGGGTAATATGTGTCATATAGTGAGTCTTGAAGCAACTGTTACAGAATCAAAATGTGATTCAGTTAAATATATCTTAATTTAAACAATTTGGAACTTGCTTTTTTTCAAGAGGTCCAATGATCTCCTAGCCTTCCTCCAAATTTGTTTATCATTATACTTAATGATTCTACAATTCTTCAAGCAATTGTATGTTACATACACTCTTATACATAGCTTTTCTGATTATGCTACATTCCTTATATGTTGCTGTCTTGTGTTAGCAGGAATCAACCATGTGTTTTTTGTTTTTTTTTTTCAATCTTGTAGTCTGATGGTCGTTCATCTTAGTTAGAAAAGACCTGTTTGTACTGAAAATTGTTTTTTTTTTGAAATCAGACCATTCTGTCCTGTTTTTTGATCACTTCCTGTAGGATCATGGTTATGCATATATCATGTTGGTGGTTTGTGGATAAAAACATTTTTTTTTCATGTTTAGTAACATGTTACAGATTATGTTTAACCCTCACTCTCTCTCTACCAGGGCTTTGAAAAATGCGAGCTCAATTTTTGTTTACCTTTTTTTTTTTCATATGCATTTTTCACAACCATCCTTTCATTTTCTTTCATTACAAGTTTATTTGGAATGGAAGCTAAGATATTTATCTTTTGAGTAATGTATGCCAAATTAGGAAATATTTGACAAAAATATGCAATTTTTGCCTAAATTAGGCCAATTTTTGCACAAATTTAACTTCTTGTCAATATTGAAAACAGAGATTTGTGTTACATATTTAGATTCTTTATACAATTTCCTTTCCAATGATGCTAATCTACAATTTTTAGAAAGAAAGAAAAGATGAAAAAACACCAAAAGTGATTTTAGTCAAATGACCCCTGAAACCTGCAGTAGAAAAATTATCAGACAGTCCCGGTGAGATTCGAACCTGGTGTGCTCGTGTGCTAGCCACGTTCATATCCACAACACTACATGATCATTGAAAATGCTGTGGTGAAATTTTATTATAGGAAAGGGTCCAAATAGAGGGGGTATGCCTTTATTTATATATGAAATAAAGGAAATTGTTAGCACTTTCAAACGGCAGTTCAACGAAGCATGTGACGATGTACAGTTTTGGTACATAATGTTTTGAAGAAGGGAAAAACGGCTCAAAAATGGCATAAATTCATGAAATTTGGAAGAAATTTCTCCAGTACAGGTAGAGATAGAGATTATAAAGAATTAGACCAGAAATTAATAATATCATGTCTTAGGATTTGCATGTTTGATTTTGAAGCAAAAATGTGATCTTGAAGTTATTGTAAGATTTAAAACAAAACAAAAACAAACAACATTTTTAGCAATTTTTGAGTTTTACCCCTTTTCAAGCTACTTTTTTTCAAAATTATGTAACATGACCCCTATAAAAAAGTTTACATTTTAAAGAAATATTCAAGTACTTTTAAATGATACCAAGAAACTTCTATAGGACTTTGATAAAGTCATTATTTTATTTTAGAAAAAGGTGGTTTCAAAACAGCAATATTATCATGTGGTAGAGTAAAAAGGTTTAACTTGTGTTTATATCTGCATGAGGTTTGAACACTCCATTTGGGGTATTTGTGGTTGCACTTCAATAGGTCAACCTTTTTTACATTGACCTACTTCCTTTCTCTTTGACCTCTGCCTCCACCGTGCACCCATAGCCAACAACCTCAACTTGGACTTCTTCACAACCGAGTGCAATACCCCATCAAGCACAAAGCCAAAACACAAAGCAGGTATGGTTGATTTTGTGCATGCCATGGTGGCCATCATAACCTTTGACCTTGCAGAATTTCCACACTTCTTTTTTGTTTTGTTTTTGCATGTGGTGGTATTTATTTTTTATTTTGGGTGCCTTTTTTTGGTTAGTTACAGACATTTGTGCATTTTGGTTTGTTTATCATGGTAAGTGACTTGTGTTTGGTAAAATCATTCTTATGATATATACATTAGACATGTAAGGAATGGAAATATAGGCGGGACTTGGGGGTGTAAGAGTGGATATTTTCTGCTTCCTCTGATTTTTCTTAATTCATATATTTTTATGGTAATGTTTTTGTATTTTTATAATCCCCCTCCCCTTTGACTTTCAGTGGGCAAATCCTGCTTATGATTCGGAATGATCAATTCTGTACTGTCCAGGTCCCCTTTCCCCACACACTCCCATTTGTGCTGCCTCTGCTCTCATCAGATGAGTAATGTCAAGTAAATTTCAAATGCATTAATTCAAACACATTTGTTAAATAATGGAACTAAATGATTAAACAACAAGAAATACAAACACGACTTCATGACTGGAATGTCTTAAAGGTGCTGTGAGGGTATATTTAGTGTGAGTCTCACACTAAATCAAATACCTTTGCGGTACGGAATATCATAAACCTAACTAAATCCCAACCAAGTATTCAAAATTTGTACGTGTTTCCCATTTAGTTTTTGGTTTTGATGCGATAGCATGATTCATGTCATATGTTGTATACATACAGCCCATGGTCCGTAGATGTGCCCTATTGTTTTTGGTGGTGATATCATGCATATTAATGAGTAGGCGGGGCTTAATGTAAAATTTTGAAATGCTTATATTATAACAACCACATATATGTTTTATTTCATATTTGGTACAGTTATGATGTTTGCTTATGCATACATGTTCATGGTATAAAACCGTTAAATTTTATTATTATGCATAGTGGGCGGGGCTTAATATGATTTTGCTGAAAAAAGCTTGTAATCACGGTATCTAAAGAATGATAAACTGGATTCAAGTTGTATGTGATACACTGATAGTCCATGATCTGGATGTTCCTTATTGGTTTTGGTGGTGATACAGTGCATATTAGTGAGTAAGCGGGGCTTAACCTAAAATTCTCCAAATATGATACATGAGCAACCGTATGTCTGTTTTGCATCATACTTGCTATGAAAATGTTGTTAATTATTGTGCACATGCTAGTGTTGTCAATAGATATGTCTATTTTATTGATCTGCATCATGCATGGTGGTCGTGGTTTATAAATATCCTGGAACAAATATTTCATGATATGCAATGACATGACAGTTAATACGAAACTTGCAAATCAATCAGCATATGGAAAAAAGCATTGGAACAACAAAACCTTTTGGTTCTGGTTGGAATTTGTTCACTTGCGTGCAATGGGTGAATTTTTTGTGAAAAGCACCCATAGCCAACAACCTCAGCTTGGACTTCTTCACAACCGAGTGCAATACCCCATCAAGCACAAAGCCAAAACACAAAGCAGGTATGGTTGATTTTGTGCATGCCATGGTGGCCATCATAACCTTTGACCTTGCAGAATATCCACACTTCTTTTTTGTTTTGTTTTTGCATGTGGTGGTATTTAGTTTTTATTTTGGGTGCTTTTTTTTTGGTTAGTCACAGACATTTGTGCATTTTGGATACTTTTTGTTTATCATGGTAAGTGACTTGTGTTTGCTAAAATTATTCTTATGATATGTGAATCTTGTATGTTAGTCATTTGGGGGTATAAGAGGGGAAATCTCCCTCCCCTCATTTTTCCAAATTTATATATTTTGTATGGTAATTTTTTTTTGTATTTTAGATTGATTTTATAATCCCCCCCTCCCCCCCCCTCCTATGAGGGCGTCATTATTTTTGCGAAGTCAAAAATTACAAAGGTTTATTTATTGGTGCTCGTGTCCTTTAAAATAACTTTTAAAGTATTCAGAAGAAATAATTAGGATTACTTTAAGATTTGTATCAAACTTGTGCAGTATCTTCATGTGCACAAACAGTAAGACTCAAGAAAAATAAGCCCTCACTATTTGGCCGCCAGCTCCTTTAATGGGTTAATATACTGTCAAGAGGTGCTGTGGTTAAGGAGTCATGCTCGTATTCGAGAGGTACCGAGTTCGATTCCCATCATGATGGCTGCATTGTGTCCTTGAGCAAGACACTTTGCTTGCTTCAGTCCACTCAGTTATAAAATGAGTACCAGCACTGCTGGGGAATCAATCTGCGATGGACTGGCATCCTGTCCAGGGGGAGTCATGTACTCTCATCCGCTTGCACAATGGAAACTGGGATAAGCCAATGGATAATGGATTTAGCTGTACTGTCCTACCAAGAGCAATTTCTCATTTTATTCCTCAGATAATTTGTATATGACCATTGATTACCATAGTGGGAATTGAATGATAGATCCCAAACCCTCCATACACCCCTCTGCTGTTAGACTCCACTTTCTGTTTTGGTTTGAATTGTTTATCCTGTGATATTTCATATAATGTATGTAAGCTTTTCAGGGTCCATTAACAACATTGCTATGCTTTTATATACCTGTAAGATTGGTGTGATGTTAATTACCTCCACCAACAAAGTTGTATGGAGGTTATGTTTTTGCTTCTGTTTGTTTCTTCGCCATCAAGATATCTCAAGAACTGATGATTGCATTTGGTTTTTGTTACTGCTTAAGGAAGAATTTATTAAAATTTGCAACATATTGGTACAAGGGAAGGGTAGAAATGGAGCGGTGGGGATGTTTAGGGTAAGGTATGTAAGAGACTTAGTTGAAACTTTCCAATTGAATGTAATGAACAATGATTTTACAATGAATGGAAATCCAAACAATCAGGGTTTTTTTTTAATATTTCCTTTTTAAGAAAATAGAATTAAGTGGTCTCCTTCATTGAAAAAAGGAAATAATGGTTTCTGCCATGAATGGGAAATAATGGAATGTCAATCCTTAATGAAAGGAATTTACTCAAACAATGAATGCTTAGCCTGAATAAAACTAAAAAACGATGATATGGCATTGGAAGAAAACAGTCAGAAGATAATTTCCACGTCTTTAGAATGCAAATGATTATTACAGATCAAATCTTGGTGGGCCTAGGATTTCTGAGGTACATTGTACTGGGTGTAGGGATTGAATGGACTCGTAAAATTATTCTAGCAAGTGCAATGGTGGCGGAGGTACTGTATGCACTGTACAGAGTGCTAAGATTCTAGTAACCTCCGCCAACAAAGCTGGACGGAGGTTATGTTTCGCCTCCGTTTGTCTGTTTGTTTGTCTGTTTGTCATTAAAATATCTCAAGAACTGATGACTGCAGTCAGTTCCCAGCCTCTTGTTAATGAGGTGGTTTGACATCATTTTCTTCGCACAGGACTCCTCTCACTGAAAGAGACAATTTTCTATCACATGGGGTGTCACCTGACAATGTTATAGCAATAAAGTTTCTAAGCTAGTTGGGAGTGCGCTGATTATTCTGTCCATTGATACTAAATTTTCCATATTTTCGGACTTCCAAATTTGTGTAATTGTTGTTTGGATTTGTGTACTCAAATATTGGCTTAATTTTTGAGCCAAATTCATGCCAAGCTCCTAACTGGCTTCCTTCAAATTAAAGTAAAATCGATCGATAATTCATTAGACGACGCAATAAACTTTCTGCCAGTACTAAATTTGTATGGGCCCTGTGGCGATTTGTGATCAGTGCCTTGAAGTTGAAAATGACCACCATTACAGAGATTAGCAATAGAATTTACGTGGATTTTTATCGCAATCAAGAGTAAGTTAGTGTGGTAGATAGAATAAGATTTATTTTACATCCATCTCATTTACTCTGACCTAGCCCAGGGCATAGCTGTCAATGTGTCATTTCATTTCTTTTTAATCTGTGCAGCATTGAATCCGAATGATAGTTAATCATCAGCATATTTAAAATGTGGTGTTGTATAGTGAAAGACCAGTGATTTTTTTAATATATTTTTTATCATTGTTTAGGTTGAAGTGTGAGCAAGGTCTATTGTGAAAATGAGAATAGTGTGTTCATAGTTACAAATCAACCATGGATCTAGGTTCTATATTTACTGGATAAAATGAACAATCATGTTATTTTTAATGTCACCCTAGTGGGTTGCCTTGTTGGTATGCAGTATTATTTATAAATCCCTCTGATTTTCATTATTTTTTGCTCAAATCATTTCTTTATATTTAATGGATAGTATTTTCAACCCTTTATTTGCCTAATTTTATGTATTGATACCGTTTTCTACCGTAACAAAGCAACTTTTGTCATTATATTATATTTTTCTAAGCTATCATATTTTAATCAGCATAAGTTGTTGTGATTGGTGCACTTGGATTTCTTTTTTGGTCTTTTTTTTTTTTTTTGCATTTTGGTTTTCACGTCTCTCATATAAAGATGACAAAATTGTTAATTTTTCTTGTCTTTTTTTTTCCGTATAAAATGTTGAAGATGTATAAACAGGTCGCAAAAATATGAGCTTAAATGTTTGAAATGTATAAAGACCATTAAAACATCAACAACAAAAAAAAGTCTCATCAAAATAGCTTAAAAATTAACCATTTTATAGCATTTTTAAAATTAGATACCTAAATATCCATACAGAAATATTAGCTTGCAGCAAGCTTGCAGCAAGCTTGCAGCATGCTTGCAGCAAGCTTGCTGCATGTTTGCAGCACACTTGCAGCGTGCTTGCAGCACACTTGCAGCATGCTTGCAGCACACTAGCGACAAGCTAACATTTGTAGCTTGTCTATTGCTAGTATTTGGAACAAATTAGTTTGCGCAAGATAGCAAAAGCTATCTACAAGCTTGCGTAAGCTAGCAAAAGTTTGCAAGCTTGCACAAGCTTACAAATATTTCATGCTAGCTTGCGCCAGCTAATTCTAGTTTGCACAACCTAGCAAGCTAGTATTTGTTCCAAATACTAGTTTGCAGCATACTTGCTGCAAGCTTGCACAAGCTAAAAATGTTAGCTTGTTGCAAGCATGGCATAATATAATAATTTATAACAAAAGTATGTAAATAGTAATATAAACACTTGTGTTTAATATCACTTAAAAAAAATTGCCATATTTTAGCTTTTTAAATTTTTCATTTGGTAATTTTCAATTTTTATTGCAAACTTTTTTAAATGGGCAATTTCTTTACTTTCATAGCACTGTTTTTTATTCCTCTGCCCCAAAACATTTTTTTAAGGACAGTAACTGCTTCTGGTAAGGAGCTTTTGGATCTTATATACACTATCAGATCTGTTTCAAGGTCATCAATATTTGCAGAGATGGATAATAAGGAGAGAAATGCAGAGATGTTTTTCCCTTTACCCCCACCCCCTGCACCCCCTCAGTAGTCATTAATTACAAACTTTTACACATCTAAAAACTAGCTACTACTCGCATTCAACAAGCTTGCTGCAAGCTAGTATTTGGAACAAATGCGAGCTTGCTAGCTTGCATAAGCTTGATTTTATTTTATATATTTTTGTATCTTTAGATCAGTTTACAATAACATATACATCAATCATAGTAAGAAGTTTGGACAATGGAATATTCAAAAACATTTTGAAAGAAACATGAGTATAGAACACACACTTAGCTATAAACATGTGATGTGGTAACTAACTGAAAGAAGATAAAGGACCAGAAATAAGTAATCCTTTCTAGTCTGGCCCTTGAAAATGAATAATAATAATAATAATAATAAATAAAAATGCAAAATTCCCCCCCCTTCACACCCCTAATACAACGAGCGACGAACAATTCCACATAAACCTCCAGTGTTGCATAAGCACATCCCCCTCTCCCCAAACGGAAAAAAAAAAAAAACATTAAATTACATATAAAGAAACAGATAGTATGTATGGAAAGGATACAAATCTAATTTTGATTAGGCATATTATTTAACAGATAGGTTTTAAGTTTCTTTCAACGATAACAAATTTCTAATGGGGAGAGAATTCCAGAATTTAACACCTGTACATCACACCTGAGACTGCATAATACCTGTTCGTAGTAGAGGAGTATGCATTTGGCTTTTAGATTGAGAATTATATGAATGGAAGGCAGTAGTGAAAGTGAAAGAAAGAATCAAAAAGCTTAGGGAGGGAGGAGGCTATAATAAAACTGAAATAGGAGTTTTCCTAATTGGTGGGAGAAAAGGTCAAATAACTTGAGAATGCCTAATTCTTTGAAATGAGGTACAGAATGAATCGATAAGGTAGATTGCGTTCTTCCTAAGGGCTTCTTTTAGAGTTTGAATAAGTAAAGTGGTGTGAGTGTTTCCCCACACAATAAGATTACAAATTAAGTGAGGGAGAATAAGAGAATTGTAAAGAGTCAAAAGTGCACTTTTGGGTAGAAAATGTTTAAGACGGTTCAGAATTCCACTCCTTGTGGCCACCCTTTTATATATACAAGATATATACTTCTTCCTGTCAAGTTTACAATTAGTATAGGTACCTAAAAACTTAGTATAAAATGATGCAACAATGGAAATTCCTTTTAAATTTAAGATATAATCGGTTGGACTCAATTTTATGAAATAGTAAAAAAGTAGTTTTGGAAATATTTAAAGTTAAATTATTTGCATTTAACCAATTAGAAATATGGAAGAATTATGTGCAATATTTGGTAACACAGCCTCCACAAAATAACCTTGCAAAAATGCAGCTAGCAAACGCTTGCTGCAAGCTCGCTGCAAGCTCGCTGCAAGCTTGCTGCAAGCTAGTTTAAGGATTTTTTTAGATGTGTTGCAGCATGCTGCAATTTAGATTTTGAACAAGCTTGTTAGCTTGTGCAAACTAACATTAGCTGACACAAGCTAGGCAACACTATATGTGCTAGCTTACCAAAGATTTTGCAAGGTTGCAGTATTTAAGCTTGCACGGGCTAAAAATGTTAGCTTATCGCATGGTTGCTGCCAGCTAGTTTATCTGTATGGGTAACTAGGAAAACTGAATGTGCTATTTCCAAATTGAATAATTCATCAGATACATATTTTGAAGCTGCTAGTATACCTTCATGTGGTCGGTTATGTCCATGAATGATAGGGAATAATAAAAGAAAGGAGTTGTGTAAAAGCTACTTCTATTTATTGATCAATTCAGCAGATACTTAGTTAAACTAAGAGTTGCGTTAAACACACTTCTGTTCAATTGTTAATTAATTATTCATTTTATTGGAAAGAAAACTGTTTTTATTTCTCAAATTCAAGCTTTCTGTACAGGCATTGGTAATCAATTTTCCTTGCTACAGAGCTCAGTTAAACTAAGAGTTGAGTTAAACACACTTCTGTTTAAATGTTAATTAATTATTCATTTTAGTGGAAAGAAAACTGTTTTATTTTCAAATTCAAATGCAGGCATTGGTAATCAATTTTCTTGTACAGAGCTCAGTTTAAGAGTTGAGTTAAACAATCTGTTTAATTGTTAATTAATTATTTTTCATTGGGAAAAAAACTTTATTTCTCAAATTCAGCTTTCTGTACAGGCATTGGTAATCAATTAAGATGCTCAATTTTCCTAACTGCAAAAGGAAATTTATTTCTTATATTCCTTACTACTGCAAATTGATATTTCTTATTTTCCTTACTGGAAAAGGATATTTTTTTATTTTCTTTACTGCAAAATAATATCTCTTTTTTCCTTACTGCACAAGGATATTTTTTATATTCCTTACTACTGACTGCAAAAGGATAATTCCATTATTTTCTTTTCTGCAAAAGGATATTTCTTTTATTCCTTACTACTGCAGAAGAATATTTCCTGCTTTCCTTCCATTCCACTTTTCTGTTTATCAGTCCAGTCTCTTCTCCCCTTTAGAAGAACGCTTCTTCCCTTTGGAAGAACGAAATCTTCTCCCAAATGGGTGAACAAAATCTTCTCCCAAATGGGCGAACTTTAATGTAAATCAGTCTCCTGTGATGCAACATTACGTACAAGCCCCCTGTATATGTCCCATACTCGTAATGCAACTAATTAATAACACAGCCTAATGACTTCTTGATAATAAGCGTGAAAGGTTGATTGTTGAATATTCATAAAGATGGTTATAAGATTTAAATAAAAGATGATCTCTTGAATATGATTCGGCAGTTTTTGTGCAAAATGCTGAAAAGATTTGA
Organism: Chiridota heheva; assembly: GCA_020152595.1. NCBI lineage: Eukaryota > Metazoa > Echinodermata > Holothuroidea > Apodida > Chiridotidae > Chiridota > Chiridota heheva. The sequence continues at coordinate 1,098,944 of JAIGNY010001511.1, forward strand.
CCTGTGCAATGACCTTTGCTGTTAGACGCAATATGGTCATTTAGTCTCTTAGTCATTGTTAAGCAATGTACAATGTTTCAGCATTGTATGACTAAAAGCACGTAATGTGATATTTGAGTAGTTTTTCTTGATTATTTTAAAAGAAGCCTTGTCGTTTGCCTCATTCTACATTATTAGTTGATGATTTTAAAAGGAATATTTTTCAAAAAGAATTGAATTCTACTTAATTTTCCTTCATTTTGTGAAAAGCCTGTAATATTTTTGGGATGCGATTGATTCGCTTAGAAACCGTATCTGAAAAAGAAAAAAAACTTAGTACACTCTTTGCATAATCATGGAAAAATGGGAAGGTAGATTCGCGATGAAATTTTAGGTTTAATGTCAATGACTGGCTTTTTTATGTAAACAATACAGCATGCAAGTGCAATGATTAGTTCCTTATGGAAGCCGAGAAGGCCTGTGGTGGTGTATTCACTGGCCCGTGGTATATTCACTGGCTCGCAGTGTATTCACTGGCCCGCAGTGTATTCACTGGCCCACGGTATATTCACTGGTTTACTCTGTTAGTCACCGTTAAGCAATGTGCAATGTTTCAGCATTTTATGACGGTTACTAAAAAGCATGTAATGTGATATTTGAGTAGTTTTTCTTGATTATTTTCATGGAAGCCTTATCGTTTGCCTCATTCTACATATGTTGATGAATTAAAAAGGAGTATTTTTCAAAAAGAATTGAATTTTACTTATTTTTGATGAGCATGCGAAGAATAATGCGAATCTATGTAATGGTGATTTCGTCCTTTTTGAAAATCCTCAGAAAATGTTAAAGTTTTTCAAGTTCTTCAAAAAGTTAAAGTTTCTTCAGATAGCCTCATGGAAAGCTGAAATTTTTTACAAAATGTTAAACAAATTCAGAGACACTTAAGACAGATTGAAGACTAGTTTCTTTAAAAAGTCTACAAAACATTTTATGCTTCCTTAGAAGATATCTGTAAAATGATATAATTTTCCAATATTCTTCAGAGATAGTCCAGCCTCTCTCTCATAGCACTGGAGACTTAAAATTCTTCAAAATATTTGTGCACCAACAGCTGTAACAAGACATGATTATTAAACTCCACCTTCATTATTGTGGTCATTTGCATAGAGTTGCTACAGTATATGAACTGACCAGACTGGTGTATAATTTATTGGCCCCGCGGTGTATAATTCACGGGTCCCGTGGTCAGGGCTGATTTCCAGGGAGGCTGAGAACCCTTCATAAAAATGTTACGTAGGGCAAATGCACCTCCATATGTGGAGCCACCCGTGGTTATGGGAGTTATCTAGATGTGGCATAATGAAGGAGACACAATCAATCATGCATGCACACATTTTGTTGGTGATACCTGTTGTCACTTCTAAAATTTCTTTCAAGGTTGCAGCTTCTCATGTTGGGCCCGAAGTATTTTTCATTATCGATATTGGCGGTGTGCCCTCTTTTCCTCCTATATTCATTCTTCGTGGTTCAAGTGCTTTATATTTTAATTTTGTATGTGTTGAAAATAATTAACGATGTAGCGCATATTATTTAGCATCATATCACATACTGGGTTGGCTTTTTCTTTTATGAATGTTTAAAAGAGTGCATGATCACCTCATTTATCATTGTTGTTTATTGTTATGGCTTCTAGAATTCTTTTTGGGTGCGCATTGGTCAGGGAATACTAGTATAGACCTTTCCAAACAGATTTTAGCAGAACGTGATTACACCAAAGCTTCGACCAATCAACTAACTGCTGGGGGAGAATTTTCCCATTGTCACCCAATCAATCAGCTGCAGTGGCTTGAGGAACAATTGTAAGCAACAATGCATGCGCATATTACATTCATTTAAAGCACATGTATGATAAGCGTTCGAAATCATTGTTTTCATACGCTTGGTCCCCATACCGTGCGCAAACTGTGCATACGACCAAGATTCTCCCAGTATACGATTGGTCCATTTGGGACACATGAATTTCGGTCAAGTGACATTATTTAAATTGATTTTTCAGAAATTTCCAATTCAGGTTTGAAATGGTCTATAGTCCTTACCAATTTAGTTTGTCATATTTGACATTGGTGTTGTTTATGTACGTATGCTTATTGTTTTGGTTGATTCTTGTTTTATAGTTGTCATTCATGTTCAGAATTCCACCCAAAATATGTTGCATTCTTGTTTTTTCACCGCATGATAAAAAAAGGAAGATTTCGCCGTTTCTTAGGTATGTCCAGTGGAGTCACAAACTTAACATTTTCTTAATTTACCCTTTTGAATTCTTTTTTTTTCTTCTTTTTTTTCACCTTGATTTTACATTCTTATATATTTGTTTTTATATTTTTATATTTTTTTCTTTTTATATACTGACTAGTGTTTTGTAACCCTTGTTCGATAATGACTGTAAAGGGACTAATACTATATTATAAGCAAATTGATACACATCTCCAAGTTGCTCGACACTTTCCATCAAACGAGGCAGTAATATTTTCTGTACTCTATTAAAAGTGATCCCAGCTACATCAATTGGTTTAAAATCATTTACAGTTTGAGGTGTCTAAATTTTGGGGACAGGAGTTTTATGGCATTTTTCCACATTGACAGAATTTTGCTGTTGGAGATAGTTTCCTGAAAAAAGAAAGTAAATAATGGTACTAAATCTTCACTTAAAAATTTAAAAACCCACCAGGGAAGTTTTATCTGACCCACATGCAACTTCTTTTAGCCTTCTTAAATTGATAACAAACATAATCTATATTCATCTCAGATACACACACATCACCTGTGTATTCCGGCAGAGAAATGTTGATATCTTTATTGCGTGATTGATTCAAATGGCCAAAATGTTTTTTCAAATCATCTCCAAAATTTTCATCAACACATACTCTACTGTTTTCATTTGAATTTCTAACAGTTTTGATCAAGCTCCAAAAAGAATCTGAATTTGCCTCTATTTGTCCAAAAGTTTCAATCTGCACATCAGGAACATACTTGTTTATTGTTCTCTGAATCTTGTTTCTCAGAACTTTATTTCCATCTTCTATAGCTTTTTGCTTGTCTTTCACCAATTGAGCAATCCTGTTATCTGCTGGAATTGGTTTAATCATATCTACTAGTTCCAATTTCTTGAGCGGTACGCACTGTTCACCAAAAAACCGATGTAAGATGAAATTACTTCTGTCAATTCATCAAGGCTATCTGATGATTGCATGAACATATTCCAGTCAGTGTTATTAATACATTGCGGCATATTCATTATGTTTCCTCTTGATAAATCCTTTTCCAATTTTCTTTTTCTCTTTCAAATTCTGCGATGTTTTTCATTATACTTTGGATTTTAATATGCCGTTATGATCGGACGTGATGATTGGCCTTAATTTCTTTGTTAGATAGTAATCACCTTTTACCTATAAAACATCCAAAGTTGAATTTGCGTGGGGGTAGGTGACAAAATCCACCATATTTTTGAAGGACATTGTTTCAAGAGATAACCAATATTGTGTCTATTAACATCATGAACAACAATAAAATAGGTTCAAAGGGAGGAGGGGGGGGGGGATTTTTGTGTAGATTTGTAATTATTGCTTTCAATTCATTATCAGCTGTTGAAAAGTTTGATGGGGGTCTGGTGTACACGATTGCAATTGTAATGTTTGATATTGCACTTTGGAAAATAACGAGGGCAGGCTCAGATTGCAAGCAGTTCAATATCTTGTGTAGATAATGATGCATATACTTTAGGGGTGTTTTAGAAGGGTGTAGATGGTATACTAGTTTTAATTAACGATGTAGTGACTTATTTGAATTGTTAAGAAACAACCATGTCAAGAGTTCTTTTTCTTGATTTTTTAAGTGCTTTCAATAAGGTCTTGCCAAACTAACCCACTTAAAGATTTGACAATATTTATAAAAGACCCCGTGGCTCATTCAATTGGTTGGCGCACTTTCTTCAAGTGTGGACAAGACAAATTAAACTAGATAAAGGTTTGTCAGAACAATCTGAAATAAATGTAGGTGTACTACAGGGGGGCCTTTATCTGCTGCACCTTTTACCATTTATACAGACGAAATAAGATCAAACGAAAATATTTGTGTGATAAAGTCTGCCGATGATACGTCATTTCATGTAAAAATGCTAAAAATTCTGTAAATGAGGATCAAGTAGAGTATCAGCCATTTGTTTATGAGTCTGTGTCAAAATGTGATAAAAAGAACTTGTTGCTGAACTCAGAGGAAATGTTCTTTGTAAACAAAAACGTCAAACATACAGGGCTTTGAAATCAAAATCAGACAACATATTTATTCAAGGTTCAGAGGTTGCAAAATGCATAAAAACTGATTATCTTGGTGTATGTATTGATGATAAACTGACTTTTTCCCATGTGTCCAAAATTGTAAGTAAAGTTTACTATATTGTTTGGAGTTTATCATACATTTTATCTTTCTGTAACCTCAATGCTAGAGTTAATCTTTTTAAATCAGTCATTTTATCGCAGGTTCTTTATGCTGTACCCGATAGAATCAAGATTTTTTGTATTAAAGTGTACTTCAAAGATTCTTAACTTACATTATCCCATGCTTATTGATATTTTAAATGACAGAAATTGGAATTCATTGCAATGGCGACAAAAATCAACAAAGAACAAAACTATTCTCCTCTACACAATACATTACAAAGTCATCTAGCACGTTCAAACAGAAACCTTCAAAACCCTAACATAGTGCCAAAATACAGAATACATGTCTACAAAGCTTCATTCATTTACCGTGCAGCAATTTACCTACAGACAGGAGAGTTACAATTGCTGTTTTAAACCTTTTATCTTTAATTTTTTGTTACTTATTTATTTATATTTTCATTTCTGCTCCGTGTTTTATTATGTATATGCATGTACTTTTTACAACTGTTTTAAAATTGTACTGGGATATTTAATAATAATAATAATAATGCAGGATTGCAAACTAGTTTGCTGCAGGCTTGCAAAACCTTTCTGCAAGCTTGCAAAATCTTTCCGCAATCTTACAAAAACTTTCTGCAAGCTTGCTCAAGGTATTGTTAGTTTGCGCAAGTTAATGTTAGTTTGTGCAAGCTAATGTTAGTTTGTGCAAGCTAATGTTAGTTTGCGCAAGGTAGCAAGCTTGTATTTGTTCCAAATACTAGTTTGCCACAAGCTTAAAATATTAGCTTGTCGCAAGCTTGCTGCAAGCTTGTCGCAAGCTTGCTGCAAGCTTGTCGCAAGCTTGCTGCAAGCTTGTCGCAAGCTTACTGCAAGCTAGATTGTTCTGTAAGGTTACAGTCCCACAAGGGTAAATAGTAATCCTTGTTTGACAGGGACCAGAAAGAGGACCCGACTTAACTCATAGACAGAAATCGACTGGTAAGCTCAATTAACGTCTCTGAGTTATGAAATAAGCCACACCTACCATAGCAACGCAGTGACTACAGTAGGTGGGGGCAAACAAACAAATCTTCAATCGTACATTACCACTGCTCATTCAGATGTTCGCATGACCTGCTGCGAGCTTTGATCCATTTATGGCACTTCTTCGGATCTTTAGAATTTTTAGCAAAAGAGATAAACAAAATTCATTTTGCTAAGTGTTTAGGTAACAGCAATTAGATTTACAAAGCCCGCAGCAGGCCCGTAAGCACAATTTTTGTTTACCATTTTGCCATCACTCAAGTCTGTATGCAGAAATTTGTTTTTAACAGTAAATTGCATTGACTACATGAACACGGGCCACTAGCTAGTTGTACTGTACCAGTACCATGTAAGATGTTTGCCCCACTTAGTTACGCAGATTTTGTTGCTAGGCAATTCATGCCGTGATTGGTTGAAAAAGCTGTCAATCATCAAACCCAGAGAGGTTAATTGATAGACCACCTCTTTCCAGCCGGATGGTTGAGGGTGCAATTCATGATCAAATCATACCAAAGAAGATTACATGGTTTTCAAAATTCATTGTTGACCTTTTGGTAGACATAAGCATAACATCAGAACTCTGGTATGTGTAGGGCATTCTTCGTCAAAATTGCTTCTGTTGAATGATGGAGAGGTGAGGAGGTGGGGCATTGTCCTCCTTACTGCACATTCTTTGTGCTATTTTCAGTCAATTTGACAACAATCAAGCTATTGTTGCTTCATACTATTGATATGATGACTGACACAGCTCAGATATACCAGCACTGTAGGGAAACAACACCTACTTCCTTCCACTTCCAACCTATTTATTTATAATCATAATTATGGTGGGCAGCAAGGACTTAAATTGTTAGATTATCTGTATTTTAAGCTTAAGTTCAGCTTGTGATGCATGGCTCTCTCTGTCTCTAGTACCAAGTGGTACCAGAGTTGCATTTGCCTGTTATGTGGCCCCTTTAAAGGCTGCTATTGGGCCATTCTCTGGCTGGTCACACTTGTAACAGAGAATGGCCCAAGGATCCCCTGGGGCCTTCCAGGGATCCCCTAAGGCCTTCCAGTGATCCCTGGGGCCATTCTCTGGCTGGTCACATGTAAGGTAACAGAATGGTCCCCTGGGATCTCCTGCAGCCAGTCCCTGGCTGGTAATACATGTAATGTAACAGAGAATGGCACCATTGAGCTTTCAACTTAAATTTCCATCCTCATTTTTGCCTCTATTTATTAGTTGGTAATGTTTCAATTGATTGTGTTGTTGTAGTTATTTCACAAATCATTCTGATGCAAATGTGAAATTACTAAAAATCTTTGCCATTTCGCAGTCGGGGAAAATTTCTGTGAAGATAATTTGTTTCTCTTTAAGAAAAGGTCACGTAAGGTTTTTGACTTGGCATAAATGGCAGATAACATATCGTGGTTGATACATACCCACAGGCAGAAATGCAAATTTTTCTTCGCCATTCATAGATCACACCCTATTGAAAAACTGAAATAAATAATCGAAGATTCCTTTAATTCCGTTTGCAAGTTATGCAACTTTTGTATTAAAGTGTGAATAGTAAATAATCCAGTAAACAGTGCTTAAAACAAATTATAGATGAGGACTCAATTAAAAGCATCGTACAATGTTATTCAATGTGTTCATTGTTTCTATTCTCTTTAATGTACAGTTTGGTTTCCTTTTTGTTTCTTATTCCTTGCCACTTGTGTGCTATTGTTTTTTTACAATTAAATTTTCTTAAAACAGTTAGATTTTAAAGAAATGTTTCATCAAATTTGTATATCATATACATAGTGATAGAGAACTATTAATGAAACAAATTGGTGAAGAAAAAACCATGTGGGTATCGAATCGTGAGTTGATGCATTTTCAAAGATTTTACTTGTATTATGAAAATGACCTTGCAGTGTACATTATGACATCATACTTGCAGATACAAGACAATTTCAAAAGTCGGGAGCCAAACCCAGAGTCTGGACCAACACCCCTTTGCACATTTACAATTGCGGGGAAGACATTGTCACCCGCATCCGCCTCGGTCACTCCTCTCTCACCCACTCCCATCTTCTTTCCAGCTCCCCTGCCCACCTGCAAGACTGACCTCTCCATCAAGCATATCCTTTTAAAGGATTAGTTCAGTGGTCAAGAATATCCATCTTATATGAAAGAGGACTCCAAAAGAAACAAAATGGTGAAGAAAGCATTGCAACATCTTATTCCGTGAAGGAGATATTCAAGTTTAAAGTTTGGTATCACATCTTAAAAAGGACTGAAATCAGACTAGTTGTGATGTCACAGCCTCAGATTCCTCAAAGTCTGTATGTATTTTGAGAGAAAATTTATTTCATTTTTTCACTATTTAAATTATTTTCCTTCAAACTTTCTTCAGGTGGTATATTATAAATTCCCTCCTAGATTCAGTTTTACTACTTTTTTGACATATCTCATAATTTTTAAGCCACAAAATTGCAGGGTAAAAAATGATAGAATACATTTAGACTTTGAGGCATCTGAGGCTATGACATCACAACTAGTCTGATTTCAGTCATTTCTACACAAATGATACCAAACTTAAATATCTCCTGAACGGAATAAGATTTTTGAATACTTTCTTTACCATTTTGTTTCTTTTAAAGTCCTCTCTCATATAAGATGGACTTACTTGACCACTGAACTAATCCTTTAATCTGTCCCCTATACCTGAAGTCCAGGTCTCTTCTCTCCTCGCTCACCTCAATCTCGTATCTATTCAAAAACAATTCTTCCTCCAACATTATCAACTTTCTCTGCAACAACAACCTCTTCCACATTATATCCAATCTTCCTTTCTCTTCCCACCTAACCTTACACACTCCTCTCTTTTCATTTTAATTTTTCTCCAAATTCATCCTATTTCCTCTCTTTTCTCCATCTCAATCCTCCATCTTTTCTCTGCCGTAATTCTTACACATTAATTGTTTAACACCCTCTTTGGCACATTTCACTCTGACTGTGGAGGTGCTGTTAAACATCAACAAACCAAACAAGACCATTCTTTATGTATTTCTATTTAAAACAATTTTTTTTTTTTATTTACTTTGTGGTACGGAAGAACTATATTACTGTAAAGTGCATGTTATACCCCATCTCAATTAGTATGAGAGAAAAAGGTTGCAAAAAGCCTACAGTAAAAAAGCAATTGTTTTTCAAAGAAGTATACTTTATATCTTAGGTCCGCAAATTGATGTCACACTGTACACTGCAAGGTCACTTTTCAACACGCATGAAAATATTTGAAATGAATAACTCTTAAACCGAATAACATGGCTTGTTCTCCAATTTATTTCTTTAATAGTCCTCTATCATATACTGTATACGAAAATGAAAATTCACAGGAATATTGCTTGAATGCGCTGGTCGTTTTGCCGTGGACAGGATTGTAATGGGCATTTTCTTAATTATAGTCATTTTCTGATATTTGTGTTTGCTGCTGTGTGTAATTGTGTTTTACGTATATACAGTGGGAATTATTTAGATAATAACCATGATAACAAAGCCCTGTGTGCAAAGTGTTTTGTTCAAATCTAATGTGTTATGTACAAATATGGTGTTAATATTCATCAAGATCGTGTAGGATATTAAAAGTACAATAATAATATTTGTGTTTTTTTGGACATTACGTGTCTTTTTTTGTATGTAGTATTTTTCTCCAATGTATGTTATATTTGATTTGCTCTATTGTGTTTTTTGCTTATTATTTCTGTGTAGGAAAGATTTTTCCCTCTTTTTATTTATTTCTGTTTAGAGCAGGTTGTGTATATTTCTTTGGACACTTTCTTTGTGCCCCATGCTAACTTAATTTGTTCATTTACCCTCAGTACATTTTCATGTACACTGAAGTTCTTAATGTACACTTTGTTTGTTCTCACACACTACATTTTTGTGCACACATGCACTCCACTCAATTTGATTTCATTTACACTCAGTATATTTTTATGTACACATAGTTTGTTTTTAGTAAACTCAAGTTTGTTATCATACACACAGGTTTAGTATGCGGTTTGTTCTCATACCTTCTTAGTTTCTTCTCATGTACACTCTGTTTCTTCTCATGTACACTCAGTTTCTTCTCTTGTGCACTCAGTTTCTTCTCATGTACACTCAGTTTCTTCTAATGTACACTCTGTTTCTTTTCATGTACACTCAGTTTCTTCTCATGTACACTCAGTTTCTTCTCATGTACACTCAGTTTCTTCTCATGTACACTCAGTTTCTTCTCAAGTACACTCAGTTTCTTCTCATGTACACTCAGTTTCTTCTCATGTACACTCAGTTTCTTCTCATGTACACTCAGTTTCTTCTCATGTACACTCAGTTTCTTCTCATGTACACTCAGTTTCTTCTCATGTACACTCAGTTTCTTCTCATGTACACTCAGTTTCTTCTCATGTACACTCAGTTTCTTCTCATGTACACTCAGTTCTTATGTACACTCAGTTTCTTCTCATGTACACTCGGTTTCTTCTCATGTACACTCGGTTTCTTCTCATGTACACTCAGTTTCTTCTCATGTACACTCAGTTTCTTCTCATGTACACTCAGTTTCTTCTCATGTACACTCAGTTTCTTCTCATGTACACTCAGTTTCTTCTCATGTACACTCAGTTTCTTCTCTTGTACACTCAGTTTCTTCTCATGTACACTCAGTTTCTTTTCATGTACACTCAGTTTCTTCTCATGTACACTCAGTTTCTTCTCATGTACACTCGGTTTCTTCTCATGTACACTCAGTTTCTTCTCTTGTACACTCAGTTTCTTCTCATGTACACTCAGTTTCTTCTCATGTACACTCAGTTTCTTCTCTTGTACACTCGGTTTCTTCTCATGTACACTCAGTTTCTTTTCATGTACACTCAGTTTCTTCTCATGTACACTCAGTTTCTTCTCTTGTACACTCAGTTTCTTCTCATGTACACTCAGTTTCTTTTCATGTACACTCAGTTTCTTCTCATGTACACTCAGTTTCTTCTCATGTACACTCAGTTTCTTCTCATGTGCACTCAGTTTCTTCTCATGTACACTCAAGTTTCTTTCTTCTACATATTTTGTTGTTAGACAACAAACAGTTTCTTCCCATGTAAATTCAGTTTTCATGTACACTTAAGTTTGTTTCTCAGTTTGTCCAAGACCACTCATGACACACAGTTTGTTCTTATGTACACTCAGATATGCTGTTAACATTTTGGAGAACATTTGTTTTGATTTCTCTCCTTTATGATTTATTGCATAAGTTTGTATAGAATTTTCCTTTTTGATTTGAATTCTTCTTTTGGTGTAATTTTTCTCTTATTAGAAACATCGTTTTTCCCCACTCTAGTTTGATGTGTGCTTATTCTGGTAGATTACAACAAGCACAGTTATTTCTCATTAACTTTGATCGGTTTCTAGCATCTTTCTCTTTTAATGTATTTTAATGCATATCTGGGACAGCCACTTAAATAGTCAAAATGTATTTGATAGTGGAACACAGGTTTGATTCAGGGCGGGGACTTCATACTAAAAGTGGTAATGGTATGCAGCCCACCAACTGAAAAATATACCCACAGTATGACAGATTATTTGGTAACTAGTAAATATATATATATATATATATATATATATATATATATATATATATATATATATATATATATATATATATATATATATATATATATATATATATATATATATATATATATATATATATATATATATATATATATATATATATATATATATATATATATATATATATATATATATATATATATATATATATATATATATATATATATATATATATATATATATATATATATATATATAGATATAGAGATATATAGATATATAGATATATATAGAGATATATGTGTGTGTGTGTATATATAGATATGTGTGTGTGTGTATATATGTGTGTGTGTGTATATATATAAATATATACATATAAATATATATATATATATATATATATATATATATATATACATATATACATACATACATACATACATACATATACATATACACACATATATACATATATATATATATATATATATATATATATATATATATATATATATATATATATATATATATATACATATACACATATATATATATATATATATATATATATATATATATATATATATATATATATATATATGAAAGTGTCCCCCTCCCCCATGGGTGTTTGATGTATCCCATTAACTTGATTGGTATCCAGCTTATCTCAATCCTGGCTTCCTTCTATCTTCCTGATTTCTATGTTGCCAAACACTTTATAAACTGTGGTAGCAGGCTGTTTGTTCATTTTGTGCAAGATTATTTTTGATGAAAAACACTAAAGAATTCAATCTATTCATTTTTTTTTTTTTACACAGCATCCACCATCGACCCAGAAATCCTCAATTTGGGCACGGCATCGGACCCATCACCAGCCTTGGTCCCCACGAAACCCACCTCAAAACCGCTTGAAGAAATACTGAAGAATTCGTCCACTTCCATGGTACAGCAGCCATCAAAGCGTGAGGCAAATTTAAGTACAGAGACAAACAAGGTTTTGGATAACCTTCCAAAACTTTCCTTTATGTTGGCGAAGGTGCTGATGTTTCCACTTGCATCACCGGCCAAAACTGCTCAGAGCTCGTCGGGCAATAATTCATCCTTAGGTGGCTTGATCGATTGATACCACGTGGGTGGACCGTGAACGGTGAAGTGGATTGATACCATGTGATTGGGCACCTGTGAATGGTGAAGCATCAGATCAGGAAGGACATCGACAGGTGTTGGAAAGGAGAGGACAGCCTGGCCTGCAACATGTGCTGTTGGGTCTGATTCGAGGCCACTGGTAGTGTGTAGATTGAGCACTTATGGTGGAGATAGCCTCGGAATTGGTACGAGACATTATATGGTATGCCGCCAAAGCGACTTATTGGAGTACCTGAGTAAAAGTCATCAGGACAAATTTTTGCTTAGAATTATACAAATCAATTTTTCCCATTCTATATGATAGATACTGTGATAAAGTAGAAATCATTGCCATAAAGAAAGACCAAATGCAGCTTGTAGTATTATTGAAATTTCATGTTTTAGTGAAATACTATGAGACTTAATTTTGTTTCTTTTTGGTGGCTATTTACAAAAGTTTGACTTACAAATCAGAAAGACAATTCCTTTTGCTCATTAGAATGATATTATAAAAGTGCTGTTGAAGTTCTTTCGTCAAAATACATACTTTAAAAAGAAGCAAAAAGTGTATTTTTGTGAATGATATCATGCGTTGATTGATTCAGAAATACTAGAACAACAAGAGCATCGGTAGATTTAGCTTACAAATTAAAATTATACCGATTTTGACTCTCAATTTTCATTGAGGGAGCTCGTAGTCTAATAATTTGAGGAAACGGATGTTTTAAATTGGGTTTTGGAAGATGCATGTTTTGTTCTAGATCAAAATGCCGAAAGAAATGCTTCAGGGTGACCTACTTTCATTCTTGTATGCTTCATAACTTGGTGACAATTTGAAAGCTTTTCTTTATATTACTTAGTTCATATTTATTCCTGCTTTGTTTACTCAAAATCTTGAAAATGTGAAGGAACATGGACTTGTTGGAAGTGAGAAGAAATGTATGTGGAAAGTGGAAAAATAAATGTCTTTTGGCCACTAATAATTCTGCTTTTTACTTAGTTAAGCTCTGAGAGATTCAGTGGTTAAGGAGTCATGCTCGTATGCGAGTGTTGCATTGTGTCCTTGAGCCCATGTAGGGGGGGGTCATGTACTCTTATCCGCTTGCGCCATGGAAACCGGGATAAGCACCAGCTCTATGGGCCTAATGGCTCGGATTGATTGAACTTTTTTAAAGCTCTTAGAACTTAGATTCTGAAAGCCTGGGTATTGTTTATTTTGAGTGGGACACTTTGGTCCTGTCAAAAAATGTGCTAGGGACTGGGGTGTTGGGGGTAGAGGGTAAACCAGGGAGGGGGGGGGGGGGGATTCGGACAAAAAATTGACGCTTGATACCATACGAGTGAAGTGGAGTATATATTGGACTGACTTGCTTTTCATGAATAATTTCAAGAATGAAGTTCAGG
>JAIGNY010001511.1:1117500-1145000 GCA_020152595.1 Chiridota heheva
TCCCTTCTACACCTAACCTTACACACCCCTCTTTTTTCACCTTAATTTTCCTCCCATATTCACCCTATTTTCCCCCCTTTTCTCCCTCTCAATCCTCCATCTCCTCTCTGCCGTAACTCCTACACCTTAATGTTTTAATACTCTCTTGGCACATTTGACTCTGACTGTTGCAGTGCTGTTAATCATTAACAAACCAAACCAAACCAACTTTTCTTGATGTTAATGTGGGTGTGGCCAAACGGCATTGTTGCTGAAGATAAGAGGGTTATAATGATCTTCTTTTTTTTTTTAAATTAAAATTATTGTCAGTCTTAAAAAATTCAGCAGTTGTAGTCTGCCACTAACAATTGCAAACAGGACAGTACTGATAACTGTTATTTTCCTTTCTGCATGTTTATACCAATTTCTTTCCTTGTTATGGTTGCCATTTTCAAAATTCTGCCCGACCATAATAGTTTATTTATTTATTTTTATTTAGGTGGGGGTGGGGTGGGGTGGGGTGGGGTGGGGTTGACCTCATTATTTATCTCAAATGTTAATGCAGTTGGGATGTACTCTTTTTTTTTTTTTCTTAGTTTGGCAGATTTTAAAGACTTTGTTGACCATAAGAGCTGTCAACATCAACTCTTGTGTGCATTATTGCATACATCCCAAAACAAGGCCAAAAAAAGGTCTTTTAATTAATAATTCAATTCAGTTTATTGCATTTGTGGCCATTTTGCCCCTTCGCAAAACAATTACATAATACAAATTAACATCTTACATTTAAATTAAACTTGAGGAAACAATTTTTTGAATATGAATGCATTGTATAGGTCATGAAATGCAAATGCTGCCGTTGCTCGCAGCCTGAATTAGCAGTTACCCGATTGCTTCCTTCATTTTTCAAATTAATCACATTCTCCTTAAATCTAAAGACCAATGGCTAAATGTCTAGCGTGTATTAACCAAGACGATTAAAGTTCACAACCAGCTTACGCTTTCCACCGTTCAACTTACATTTGCTAAGTATACCCTCCAACCAATAAGATCTTTTCCCTTAGCATTTTTATAGCTGATATCATGAATACCTTCACGAAAATTTTAAGCTTTGTTAGCTCCTTATTATTTTCCGTGGAATTTTTCCGTGATATATTTTTCACGTTTCATGAATTGTAGATTTTTCATTTGCTCCCAGCTTGAATTTTGCATTATCAAATCACTGGTTTGTTTGATACTTGCAAGTTTGGAAAGTTACTCTTGCATAAGGAGAGAATGTTTTTGCATTTATTTGTCAACATCTTAAGCCCAGACAGATGTTTTTGTTAGTGTTATGAGAATATTCTGGGATTTATATGTTTCTGATGCATAAAGAACGCTTGGCTGGATTAGGAATAACACAAGTGGGGATATAAAAAAGAAAGTTGTTTGGTTTATAGTTCACTAAAAGTTTTAAAAGTATTTTTTCAGTGAATTTGTTGCAAGTTGTACACCCTGTAAGAACATTTTTTAAGCCAAAAACTTGACAAAATTACAATAATTTCCAGTTCTAAATTGGTCAAAATAACCTGTCAAAAGTGTTCGGGCAAAATGCTAAGATACAAAAAATCACCATACAAAAGTTATTAATTCAGAAAAAGTATGAGTGAAATGTCGCCCTTGCCACCCCTGTAATCATGCATATATATGCCTGCATATTTCATTTCATTCATTCTCTTCTTTTTTTTCACAACATATTTACATGTAATTACAGAAGAGTTTTATTTACAAATATATTATAAAAATTACGAAATACGTATATACAGAAGAATATATATGGTTGTGAAAGGAAGTGTTGTATAAAAACTCTGGTGAGATTAACTGAGTACAACACTCCCAAATTACAAAACAAAAATGATAACAAATTGGTAGTATAAAACACCCCCACCCCACAGACCAATACATACAATGGAAGCCACAGGTCCCCATCCCACCCCTCCTGACCTTAGGTAAAGTAAGGATGTAAGTATTTAACAGTAAAAGTGAATGATTGAAAACAAATCAATAGTTCATGATGCATTTACGTTTAAGGGTTTTTCTATAATGTGAATGATTGACTGACCTCTTTTAACCTTGTAAGATGGCAGAAATTAATACTACTCTCCTTTATCCTCCAAGGAGATTTCTTTCTTTTATTTCCCGTTTTGTTTCTTTTCTTGTATTCTTATGTTGTTTTTTTCAGTGAAGGAAGATCAGTTGTCATTGATGGATATGATTTAATAGGCAACCTTCATCTCATAATTACAAAATATGTATTAAATGGGATTTTGATGGAGTTATCCGTGCTTGAAGATCACATATCCCTGGGAATATACGGAGATCAAAGTCAAGATCATTCATTTGGGAATCGATACATCCAGTCTTCCCTTGTTAGTTTTGCAATTTTAATTTTTAATTAAAATAACGAATAGGCAGCAGTTAATTTTTGTTAAGAAATAGAAGTGTTACTGTCATGGTTGGAAAAGTGCAAGGACTTGTCTGGGTGGTTGTTTGCCTTCAAGTCTGAAGAGAAAGTGAAGGTTTTGCAGGGAAAGTTAATTTTGAGATGGCGTCTTCTTGCAAGGACGTTTGGGATGTTTTCCTAAAATGTTAGTTTTTGAAGTGGTGTCTCTATTGTTTTGTAATTAATTGTCTTTGTTGAAAAATCCAGCATCAAGATGAACAAAAATAATTCTGTGGTATTATCTGATGTCTATCATGATCAGTAGAGTGATGGTGAAGTTGTATGCAGCCAATACTCTCGAGTCATAGCCTTCAAGATAAATACGCACAAATTCGGGGTGGGTGTGTCTCGGTGGGCAATACAGTCGAGTCCTGTGCAGCAAATGAACTTAATTAATCTCTCCATGTAAGGATTAATTCCAATGCATGGAAATGTCTGGGATTATTTTTGGACCACATTTGATCCACACTTGTTCAACTGAATGTTTTACATCATGAAGGAAATTGAAGTCAATAATTGGATCCCAAATTACAATACATTGATCATCTGATGTATTGAAGTAGTATGTTTTTAAAGTAGTAAGTCTTCGAAGCAGTAGCCAGGATTTTCATATTGAGAGGGGGATTGAGGTGACACCGAATTGACATTTGAAGGGGAAAAAAGTATGTCACAACGCAGTAAGAAGGTGTATTATACAAGTAAAAATCCATGTCAAAGAGAGCTATAATACACCATATACAAAACACAAAATCATGAAAACGCATGTGGAAATATGTTTTATTGTTCATGTTTGTACATGGTTAGGTTTATCGTCACTCTTTGAAAAATATGGCTTGTTTAAAAGAAAGGTTTTCAATTATTTTCTACAAACTTGTGTAAATGTTGTCAAACTTTTCAAATGAGCCTCTTCTGTATCATAAGCACTCTGATACCCACCTCCCCCTCCCAACCCCCTTTCTTCCCCCTCTCTCTCTCTCTCTCTGTCTTAGTTCATGTATTTGAATACAAAATCGCACAAATGTTTAATATATTATTACTGAAGAACCTTTTCCTGAGAAAATGCCCTTTTGAAATCTAAAAACATAATAACCTGGAATGTCAAAGCTTGTTAAACCAACAGATTAAAATCTGAACCAACGGATTAAAATATTGGGGTGATGATCGCCCCCCTTGTCCCCCCCCCGCCCACCCCCACCCCTCTGGCTACGCCACTGCTTCGAAGTATGTTATTGGAAGGTAACTAAATATTTGTGATACTAGGTGTTTAAGGGTATTTTTGGCACCTCAGATGGTGCTGGTCAAAGTTTCTGTTTTGGGGGTAGTTTGGTAGCTTTCTTCATGAGATGTGTGAGTATGAGCAGAAGGTTTTAGAATAATCAAATCTATGGTTGGTATTGAAATTAATGATATGAATCAGGTCATTTTATGCTTGTAAGATGTACTTTAACTGGCTTGTTAGTCAAATGTGAACTTCTTAATTCTTTTCTGTCATAGCATATTTTAAGCAGGTGTAAACTTGAGTCCAGAGATATTTCAAAGGTTTTCTGAAGCTGAAGGATGTTTTACTGAGATCAGAAAGTTACTAGAAATGGAAGGGATGAAGGTAATCAAATCAGTAAATCAAAGGTTAGGTGCAATGGAGAATAATTCTGTACTTGTACATACAGAGAAAAAATGTATATTTTAATCAAGTAAATTACAAATACAATTCTTGTCTGTACTCGACTGATTGTTTTCTTTGTTGTGTTTTGTTTTTGCGTCAGCAGTTTGTTGAGCTTACTCTTTGTAGAGGAAGATATCCAGAACATGATTTTTACTCCAAAAAAAAATATATGCATTTTATGGTGGGTACTCTCCCCTCAGCCACTTTGCCATCTTCTCCTACTCTTAAATCTGTCCTCACATCCATACACAACCTAAAATGGGAAAGCCCCACCACCCATCTGTCATCATCAAAAAAAAAATCCACCCCTTATTCAATAAAGCATCCTTTTTGGATATATTTGAGCATCCCTGATAAATTACAATGCAGTCTCGGCTACTAAACAAGCACTCAAGTAAAACCCTTCCCAAAAACTCATACCGACATGAAACACTTCATAACTTCTTGTGTCCGCCACAGCTGCCAAAAGAACTGGTGGGACACTCTGGCACCCACACAGATAACAAACTCCACAACATCAAACCTACCATACCCAACAACATCAAACCTGCCATACCCAACAACATCAAACCTGCCATACCCAACAGCATCAAACCTGCCATACCCAACAACATCAAACCTGCCATACCCAACAGCATCAAACCTGCCATACCCAACAGCATCAAACCTGCCATACCCAACAGCATCAAACCTGCCATACCCAACAGCATCAAACCTGCCATACCCACAAGCCATACAACCCGCGACCTTTCTCGTCAAGTCTACACCACCAACCTCAGAATTGGTAACATTCACTTCTTCCAGGCCCTCCTAGTAACTGGTCCCCTATTACGGCAATAATTGCCACAATCATTTGACAATCAAAGACATCGTCATAGATTACCCACTTGTCACCCTCCCAGAGCTTCCCTCAACTCCTTCAACTCGATCACCGAGCTCTTTCAAAATATCCCCCCTCCCTCATTAAATCCTCTTCTTCCTGCTCCACATCAACTACTACAACCACATTTGAGCCTCTTCTTTCCCCACATAACGCCTGCTTACCTCACAACTTGACCATCGCTGCTGTGGTGCTGTTAAACGTCTCCAATCAACCATTTTGTGGCCATGTTTTTGCCAGTGGCATTTTAGGAAATCTGAAGTATATATGTCAATCAGCATTTCCACAAGTGGTGCATGTGTAGGTTTGTTTTGGGGAGGAGGGGAGATTGACCCCCTAAAAACCCAACTTAAAACGTTCACCTCTTCCCTCTATTAAACCTCCCACGTTTGCTTTTCTCTTCATTTGGGAAGTGGGAGATATGCCACCCACCACTAAACCCTCAATATCCCCCCCCCCCCTCCCATGTGGCAGTGATGAAACGAGAGATTCAAACCATGTGGGAAAAAAATCTGCATAAAGAGGTTCAAATGTGGTTGTACTTAAAAGGGCACAATAATGTCAAGGATAGGATGAAAAGGTGAATGGTTTATTTGATGACAATACTTGCATATTTTGTCACTTGTGGGAGCAGTTCCATGCACTTCACAGTTTGTAGGCTAAAAATCATCACATTACCATGCTTTGTGGTCGTTTGGCGGGCCACCAGTTACTTTATTTGGCCCATTACTGTTTCACCAGTTGTGGTACTAGTAGGCCACCCTGCATATTTCACAGAATTAGGTTCATTAGCAATTTTCATATGATATAAGTGGAGGTAACAAATTACTATCAAGGGGTACTTTTATCCACTTTTTTGTCGTTATTGTAAGTGCTCCATCTTTTCCAGAACCCCAACCCACCACAAGACGTTCATGCCGCATTTGCCTGAGGGATTCACTGTCTACCGATGCCATGTAGCCACCTGTTGGCCCACCAATGAAAATCATTTAATAAGTCTTTGTACCGTGTGATGAATGGCGTAATAAAGTTGTTTGATTAAGTAAGGGGAAAATTTTCATTCTCAGAATAAGTTGTTATCTTCGCCACAGTTCAATTTGGGAAGTTTGCCCTTGGCAAAGCACCTTGGCAAAGCATGTTTATTTCAATATTTATTCTCATCTAGTGAGTATAAGAAGTAGGCAAAAATATTAGAGATGATCTTGTTGTCTTTGGATTGGGGGCGATTGACTGGAGCAGACTATTGGGAATGACCTATTTTGCTTCTGGTACTGAGGAGTGACGAACGTATGTATTCACATTGGTGTTTGGGTGTGGGTATATGTTTGTAAATAGTACAGTATGAGCAAATATGGACATCCAGAAGCAACATTAGCTAAATCAAGCTTTGAAATCTGTCAAAAATCATGAAAACAGTCAAATATTTCATTAAGATGGGTTCAAACTTAACCTTGCAAATTTGTAATATATTTTAGGAGACCTTGGTATTTTCTTTTATAAATCGTTTGTTTTGTAAACGTTTATTATAATCAAAGTGGTGCAATAAATTTTGACGAAAAGATATTCAGTAATTTCCATACCCCGAATCAAATCCTACAAGGAATAAAGTTTCCTTTTTTTCCTGAGATTTAGGAATTAAGGAAATCTAAAGTATTACATAAAGATTTTGAACTGTTTGCTCAGTCATACATGATCACGAATTATGCATAAATTAAACACTGATTAAAAATTATTGAGCTGTATCTCAAAAATTCAAAGTGCTATTTTCAATATTTGAAAAAAGATCTCCTCAGATTTTAATAGGACTACCTTTTTTATATATCTGTTATAGAAAATGTCCATATACCTCTAATGAAAAATATTTAAATGGGAATTTCTCGAAATTGAAGATCCTATGTCAGTATATATCAAACCTGGGTTTGGTTGTGTTGGCATAGTGCTCTATAGAGGGTTTTGAGCTAAATTGTATATCAAGGCCGGGTTTAGAAATTTGGGGGCATCTCGCGATGTGGGACCCCTTTCAGAAAAAAATTCTCACCCGTAAAAATACAATCACATGCACACAATAAAACGAATATTTAATCATTTTAGATATACAGTACAGTGTAGGCTACATGTAATTCTAAGACAACAAGACTGGACCCTATTTAAGCAACTGTCGAGGTCCGTAAAAGTGGTACCCACATCGGGGAAGGCAATCAGAAAAAGGGCCCATCTTAGCAACCGCCGAGGTCCATGAAAGAGGCACCCACATCGGGGAAGGCGATCATGAAAGGGCCCATCTTAGCAAACGCCGAAGAACCTCTGATCCAAGTGTTACGCCACTGCATAGCATAATTTCATAGCAAATTACAGGGAAAATGCAAGACAACTCCTTCAAATGACAATGATAATGATAAAATAATGATTCAAAATGTGACGGCAACCATAAGGAAGAAATATCACACCTGGTGAGGAAGTTTGATTTCTGACCAAAACTAGAGGCAATCATTATAATTTTGTCATAGTATTGGGCGGGCCCTATAAATATTTCCAATTTTGAGCAATAGAACTTGTTTGTGGGGCCCCCTATTTGTGGGGACCCTGGGCACCCGATGTCCTCCAAGTTACCCCTAGAAAAATAAAAACAAATATATTAACCCTCAAATTATTTTTTAGGTATTGCTCCCTTGCATGATTACAATCATTCAATTTACCCAAACATTGACATAAACTTAAATGCAAGAAAATAATTTAAACACTGACAAACTTAAATGCAAGAAATTTATTCAAACACTGACATAAACTTAAATGCAAGAAATTAATTCAAACACTGACATAAACTTAAATGCAAGAAATTAATTCAAACACTGACATAAACTTAAATGCAAGAAATTAATAACGAGAAATGTTTCATGATGAATTAATCATGATGGGTAAACATGACCTGCAAGTTGCATCTTTAGCTATAGTGGCTTCCCTTCATCCTGAATGCATGGCATCCAATAGACCATTTCCTTTGGTGTGTTAATAGAAAATGATATTGTAAATATAGGTGATAGCATTAAAACATTAGTCAACTCTTGAAATGACTCTCATAAAGCATGGGTGGGACCAAAAGTGTGGTCAAAAGTGTGTTGGGGTGGGGGGGGGGAGAGTTAATAGTGAGGATAAGTAGCATCACAAAATAACACTAAGATCAACAAAATAATCACCATACAAAAGATATAAATTCCCAAAAAGCATGCACAAATTATTCAACGTTTTATTTTGTGGGGCCTGAAGAAATTCAGGGCGCTAAGTTCAAATAAAATATCAGTCGTTTCAGTGCTTTTGAATTCATTAATACATAAACAAATAAATGAATAAGAAAAATTGAACTGAAAATTCCTACAGAAAATGAAAACACACCGGCACAGTACTTGGATTATTCATTTTAATAGTATATTGATCCCACAAACTACTTCTTGTCTGGTATATATAATCACAGGAAAATGATTTCTCTCTCCTAATTTATCCTTTTTTTGCAAATAAATTGCTAAGCGTGCAAGGATTGATCATTAAGTGTCAAAGAAATTTATTTGCTGTTCCATTTACTAGTCTCTTAAAAAGTAATGGGATGATTTTCGAGAAAGTACTCTTAGCATATACTATTGGCATAAACGCTCATGTTAGTAGGTCTAATATGTATTGTTGTCATTTGCCGTATGTTTATTTTATTTAAACTCTCAACAATGTTTTGATTCTGCTAATACTATGATACACCCACAAGAAGATGGCGGCCTACATTAGATTTTGTCCACAAATTGTTTTACTTTTAAACTTTGAAAGGACTGTATCATGCACAGCGTTTTCCACATTGTCTTGTAAGACAAGATTGCAGACTGGTCAGAGGAAAGAACTAAAACCCATTATGTCAAGAAAATACGCGAATACTGGTAATGATGTAGGCCCTATCTTGTATTTTTTTTTTACTGTAGGCCTAGTGCACTGTTAACGTGTAGTAGCATGAGGGACCGAATTTGTGCACTTAATAAAGAAAATGGCGAAAATATTATTAAAAACGAGAACTTACTTTTTAAAATTCTTTGAAGGTATCACTAAACTTCTCATCTTTGTAACGGTGATGAATGAAAAAAGTCAAGCGATAGCAAATTATAACAAAACTCCAGTGTGTTAGTTCAAGTTTGAGGATCTCCTAATTTCGTGAATCTAATGGCGCACTTTTGCTTTTGCGTTTCTCCATTAGGAAAACTTGAACTTCCTTTAAAACAGTATGTAAAATGTTGTTTTCAAACAGTTAACTCATATAAAACATTGAAACATCAAAAAAAGAGATAAAAATCACTCTTCCGAGTCTTTACAATGGGGCATAAGATTAACAAGCAATCTCATTAAAACACATTCTGATTCAATAGCTTATTTTTAGTGATATCTGGTGAAACCTAGACCATTTATTTGTTTCTTTAATCTCTTTTTTGTGCATTAACACTCACATATTAATCATTTGAATAAGAATACTATAAGAAAATATACAATGCGATTTTCGACAACCAAGTCAATCACGGCCTTTGATAACCAGTTGTGGTGCACTACAGTTAGTAATTTTCACACCCTATCGTGGGACAAAAATGAACTTTTGTAACGTCATAGCCTTAGGTTAAAGTTTAAGCTCTTAAATATTCATCAGTTTTGAACCCGATGTGACATTTGTTTAAACTTTTTTATAGCTTTAGGCCATCATTACATAATAAAATGTCCTTCATCCTAAAGTCAGTGATAGCAGATGGATGTGTGTGTTCGAGTGAGAAGGAAAAATTACTGTTTTTATTGGCTCAACTGGACCAGTAATTTTTTAAAGGAAAATAATTTTTTAGGATGTGAGTTATATTGCATTTTAAGTAAGACATATTTGTCTCCCTTACCCCAGGAAGCATCATTTTCATGATTTTGAATGTAAGTTTTAGCTCGTAAGTCCGATTGTTCAAAATTTGTTGCTAAACTAGGTGGAATTAAACATATTACGTAGTGCACGAAATTAGGGGGTGCACGAAATTAGGTTCAGTTACTATACTACTAGCTAGTAGTAGGGTAGTCAGATAAACATCTGACCGTAGTATACGCTATAGCCATTACATGACTGAATAAAATGTAGTGGGTAAATGTAGCATGTAGGGCATATAGAGGGAGATGTTGTCCCACTAGTAGTACTGTGTTTCGGTTTAGAACTGGCAGAAGTGATTCAGTCCAGTTTGGTTTAATAGGGCATAGCCTATGCCTAGACATTTATCATTGACATTTAGTTATTACTAATTAATTATTTATTTCAATGGGTTAGAATATGTTACTTAATTGTTAGCTAGATTGTGCAGCGGTTGTGTTGACTGTTGAGTCATATGACATTATGTTATCACAAACATAGTGTACCTCAAAATTTCCTGGTAAGGATTATTTCAGGTTACGCATTGGTACCGTAATGTTAAAACCACGGAACTGAAAATCGGTTTCCATGCACAAGAAATGAAAAAAATTTGTTGAACTGATTGTCACACACACACACTGCACACACACATTCACACTGCACACACACATTCACACAGCACACACACACACACACTGCACACACACACACACAACTTACAACTCAGACTACTTTCCATTTAAAAAAAAAAACAGATTAGCATAATCCTTTTGAAATGTGAGAATCACCAATGCACAATAATCACTAATAA
This sequence comes from Chiridota heheva, assembly GCA_020152595.1. Lineage (NCBI taxonomy): Eukaryota > Metazoa > Echinodermata > Holothuroidea > Apodida > Chiridotidae > Chiridota > Chiridota heheva. Next base: position 1,128,216 of record JAIGNY010001511.1, read on the forward strand.
ATGGGGATATTTTGCACTTTGATTTTTCGAATTTTGTTTGTTTGTACATGATCCTCCCTTACGGGAACTTGGCAAGACTCCTTTATGGAGCATAGACGCCAAGCTATAGCCTGCATAGCAGATGCCAGTCTCGTGGATGAAGATTGGGTTTTCACCCTACTCTGCTCGAGATGTGTTAAAATCTGAGTATAAACTTGCGATATGCACCACGATGTGCATCAGTAATATTCTGAGTCAATGTTATTGCAGGCATGTGAGACTTCAGCTATTTAGCTGAATTCATCTATTTTTAAGCTAATTTAAACTATTTTCTGCATAAAATTGACAATACTTGGCTATTTTGATGAGAAAATTGATCAATTTCAGCTACTTTTATAAATCATCACTCATATGTCTGTTCTTGACAGTAACACTGAAACTTAACAACATAACATTAGGCTTTGATCAAGACTCGTTTTACAAGCTGTAAAAATGACCAAGAAATACACAGTGAAAATACTTAAATCGTGGCAATCAGTACATTTAGATGTAAATATTACCTGATGAGTCAAACAAATTTTGCAAGAAGGAAAAAATATTGCAAAATAACAAACAAAAAAGATTTCAAACAGAGCTCAAATTCAGCACGCTTCGCAGAACATTGCGGCCATTTTTCAGAGGACTGATCATATATGAAACGTATTTCCGGGGTGGTGGCGTCATTTTTAAATTGATTACGGCGAGGTGCCAAGGAATCACAGCACACAAGCACTAGCATTTGTCATAAAAATGATGATTTATAGACCTACTGTAGAAATCAACTTTTCTCGATTTGGAAAGCAAAATTCCAGCGTCTATTTGGGCAGTGGAGTCAGTAATTTTTTCATACTGGTTGCACATTTTTTTAGTTAGCATCATAAACTGAAGCAATTTTGGTGTACTGTACCTCCGAAATTTACAGTACTAAAAGCATGTAAGCGATACACACTCACTTCTTTGGAGTACACATTTAATAAAATCCCTAGGCGTTCACAGCTCTACTTTCAAAAGCTTATGCAAATGTGTAAATGTAATGCAACTGCCCAAAGAAAAGTCAGCCTAATCAGTAGCACTGTCGCGGGGGCACCCTTTCCATGTCCAAAATGTCAAAAAATATATTTGGGCCAAAATGGCTATTTTGACCTTTCTATAAATAAAGGGGAGTGGGGGAGGGTGCAGTAGTCTGTATTCCTGCAAAATTATATGCTGCTATACTAGATCCTTCGTAATCCTAATTTAGTTTTAAAAAGCTGTGTATTGCACATATCCAGAGTCTTTTGAGGGTATCTAAAACTTGGGGTGGCCTTTCCCCAAAGACCCACCCCCACCACAAGGGGCACTAAGGCAGTCCCCTTTACCCCATGCCCCCCCCCCCCTCCCTCACCCTCCAGTGGCAGCGCCACTGAGCCTAATGTCAATAAGAAATTAATCTTAGGCTAAGCTTCATGTTTCCAAGTTCCAACGTTAACAAAATGTTTTACGCCCTGGCCAGGAAATGGAAGGCAAAATTATGTATGTTATATAAGGCCACATAAAACATTGTTTTTATTATGAACAAAATAGTACTTAAATTAAAATGCAGGAAAGAAAGAAATGGATGGACTTAAAATTGGTTCTGAGAACCTTTCATAGAGCCCCAAGATAGGTTCCGACGTTCCCATGTACAAACAGCACGGGACCCAAAATTGGGTTCCCAATAAACTCTTAAATTATTAGGCTTGCATAGGAGTATGCTACTGGGAATCCTTTTTTTTTCTTCTGCTACTTTCATAAAAACTTGAAAGAAATTCCTTCCAGAAGTTTATTAGTACTGTAGCAAAGAAAGGTTAATTGGCCTAAGGTTAATGTTTTTCAAAAGTCAGTGAGAGGCAAATTTACAGAATTGCAAATGTCACAAGACAATGATTCTTTATAGATTGATATCTCTTTCAATTACTCTCCTTCCATCATTCCCCAGGGTTTTTTAGTCGGTACTCCCAAATTTGCAGTGGTTAGGCCCCATATTACTATGCTTACATGTAAAGAAAATTATCAGCCTATTAGTGTCACTCTAACCCACTTAAAAAAGTGATTGTGATTTTTTCCAAGCCAATTCATTACAGCAATTTGCAGCAGTTTGAAGCAAGATCAATTACATCAGTCACAATAAATATGGAAAACTATGTATGAATTTTGTCTAAACAGTTTTTTTTATAGTTTTTTTTTGACTTATAGCACAATAAAAGACTTATTTCACTTATTTAAAAGGCAAAAATTTTAAATCTGGGATGCTCTCAAATTTGATGCATGCAAGGATGCTAAGCTTATCATTTTTATGGTGCCTTAGCCTTCCTGATGGGAGGAAAACATTAAAAATATATCACTAACATTGCAATTCTTTTCCTACTGTTGATGAAAGATTGAAGAAAACAATTGTGATGAGAGTGAGGACTAAGCACCCCCCCCCCATCCCCTTGTTAGGGCATATATTCTCTGGAGCTGCTCCAGTAGTTCAGTTCCCTAATATAATGTAGTATTTGAGAAAAAACAAATTAGCATCCTCCCATGTTTTTAGTTAAACATAGATATTTATTTGAAACATAAATTTTCAGATTTTTTACTTATACAGGCAATTGATATTCTTGGTTTAGATATTTGATCAATGTCAAAAACTTATTTTTCCACAGATATGCATAATGATATGCTGACATCAAGCACAGAGGTTTGTCTTCTGCGTCATTCACACCTCCCCCACCCGACCTTTGTGAAAAGTGAACATTGGTTGGGTGGAACTCACTGTCTTTCGGAGAAGACGTAAAGCCATCGGCCCCAATGGTGGGAGTTTCACCTCCTGCCTGGTTCTTTGAACACTTTTCAAAAAAAGCAGGGTGAAAACCCGGTGTTCATCTGCTTCTGTCCCGGTCAAAATATTCATGTTCACCCATGGGCAGTTTGTTTCTCTTTAGTATTTGAAGCTGAACTTAATTGGAAGAAGAAGAAAAAGGAGAAAGACGTCCCAAGTTTGTTTGCTGGTGTAGACAGTCTAATGTAGGAAGTGATGTCACATCCCCACTTTCTTAACAAATGTCAATACACTTCTCAAAAATATCTCAACTCAAGACTGTGATGTCACTTATACCAATATTTCTACTTTGAGTTTAATTCATGCACATAGTCTGTTTCCTGCATTGAGAGAGAAGGCACACTCCTAATTTGCATTGTAACTCATCTTGTGACATACAGTCATTGTGAATATTGATTCATTAATAGAAGGTTATTCTAGTTTTACCTTTGAGGTTTTTAGCTTATTCATTTTTTTGCTTGGTTCTGTTTTAGATTTATCACCTCATCTGCTAAAGGATGCCCAACTGTCTGTTATCCAAAAGCCAAGGGATGGTAGGAGAAGCTGTGTCATCTAAGAGCTTTAAATACCTTCCTAAAAGAATAATAGAAATTTGAATACTTTTTTCCTCTCATAGTTAAATTGATTCTTCTTCCATTTTTTGTAGGACATGGCAGTCGTCGATATCAAGATATGGCAAACAAATCATACTGGGAAAATATTACCATGACAATGATGACGGACAAAATTTTGAATGGTTTTTCGACTACGACATAGCTAAGGATCATCTGTCTGATATCATTTCTCGGCTTCGTGGAACAACAGAACAGAGGGCCCTAAACGTAATTGAAATTGGATGTGGAACTTCTTCTTTAGCCACAAATATCCTGAGAGATCAAAATGATATATTTATGGTGTGCGCAGATTACTCCGAGAACGCTCTAACGCAGCACAAAAAGCAACAACTGCCCTCGGACGCTGCTCTTCCGTTGGAGTATGTTGTATGTGACGCTACGAACATTCCTTTCAGAAAGGCAACATTTGATATGGTTTTAGAGAAAGGCACTCTTGATTCTGTTTTGAAGGATAGAAACCTTTCTCAAAATTGTAAGAAGTTCATTCAATGTTGTTTGAGGGTACTCCGAAGGAATGGAGTTTATGTCCAGTTTTCAGATGAAACTCCTGAGTTGAGACTACCGATCTTAGAGGAAAACAAGTTTTGTTTTGGAGAAGGTAGAAATGTATCGATAAGTTATAAGACTATAGAGACGGGAAATAAATTTGAATATTTCATGTATACAATGACGTTAAAGGAGCTGTTGGCAGAAAAGTGAGGGTACTTTTAATTCAAATTTGAGAAAATTATTCCAAGAGGTATATATCCATTTCTTGCACTTGATGGTTGTTGGTATTACAGAGTCATGTACACTGACCAAGTACATTTGAACATTCATATAACTTATGCAACTAGAGTACTGTATAAAAAAGTATGAGAGGGCCTGAGGGGGGGGGGTGGGGGCACAAGAACATCAACATTTTCCAGTTACATGCAGAGAAATTGCACTGGTACGTTAAGTTTCCACCAAAATTTTCAGGAAATTTGACAGAATTTTACTAAAATTCCATAAGTTTTATCCAAATTTCCATCAATTTTCTGTTTGTTTAATAAATTCCCAATTTTACCTCTCACAGGAAGAAAGCATGCAACCAAGAAGGTGAAATCCTTCTGGAAAGGAGAAGGGGGGTTGGGGGCAGTACTTTGTCTCTGATTCCTACACCTCAAAATATATATGTTTTAATCATAAATTGATATTGAATATTCATATAATAGAAACTCATTACCATTGTGTTCAAGGGAAGTATATAACTTTTGGTAGGGAACACAGATAATTAAACCTAAACTCTTGAGTTTTTGGCTGAGAACTCCTTTAAGGTAAATATATTAATTTGCAAATTTAAAAATGATCAAAATTATAACTAGCAATCTGGATACAATTTGTGGTCATCTATCATTATAATGAATATAGAACCATTTGTACCCTTGTTAACCAATGCAGAGAAAGTTTGAAAAGAAAGTCAGTGATTCCACACTTTTATTATTTATTTCCTAAAATTGGCCTCCAAATTTTATGAAATTATATTATTACATTGTTGTTGGAGGCATCGGCTGCATTGTTGTTGAGGTCTCCTCCAATTTGACATTCAGTTGAAGATGCAGTAATTATGTCTTGTCTAATTCATTCATGTCGGTGAATACATTGTAATACATATTTGAGTGTAGATGGTCTGAAAGAAGATCGTTGTTGAGCCACGAAAAAGTTGAGGATATCGTATTGTGACTTGACGGCTATCTTGAAACTGTTTCAAAGTAAAATTGACCAAACGATTACATTTTACAGACTTGCACGGGTTAGATTTTTCTGGCGGTCTTTCTAGGATAATTGTGGTGGGAGAATCAATTGGCATTGTGCAATTTCGAACATGGGTGACGGGTGGAAGTAAGGAGGTTCTGGCACTAATAATTCTACACAATATTCGCTGTCAGATTCACTATTCGCAGACGTAAATAACTCCTGTGTATAATATTTTGGTACATTTTACGTTTGTTCCATGACAATTTACATTTTTTTTTTTTGGTGAGACTCATCACGCTCTTCATGGTCTCTAGTGCTGCCCCATGCATCACTTTTTGAGCGGATTCTGGGAGAAAATGACTGTGAGGTCTTTTGCATCTACAACGGTGCCAGAGGGGAGGTAATCGTTATTAACAGTGATGAAAGTGATCCTTGCCACTTCCTCCTCCTCCTGCTGTTGTGCAGATTGAGTTCTTCTTCATCTGAAGGAGTAAATGCAGAGGTGGCTAAAATAATGGCAGGCGTGGCTGCCTTGCCTACTTCATCTTCTTCAACATCTCATTGGCAACGACACCAGATTCCGCTATATTCACCACCTGTAGAAGATGCTGCTGAGGTGAGCATATAACACTTGTCCAAATTCATTAACTAAAACATAGCCATGATCTGTGCTTTGCCATTATAACGGTTGTATAGACGGCTGGCCATCAAAAATCTTGGTATTTGTGTTGTATCATTTTCCATTGTCAGTTAATTTTCAACCTCGCTTGTAAAGATTGATTTGTCTCCAGGCCATACTGATAACATCAAGAAATTATGCACAAAACTCAACACTGAATTATAATTGCTCATCTGTAGTTGGTAAGACTTGTGAAAACAAAACTGTCCTTCATGTCCTTTTCATGATTATTTTTCTCCCCACCCCTTTTTACAAATTTTTATTTTCTACTTTTCAGTTTTTTGCACCTTGGATATGGCAGGAAATGACATACCAGCACCACGAAGGATAAACATTAAGATGACCAGAACCAACTATCGTGCTATAAAGCGAAACAATTTGTACCATTGAGAACACAATAATGGACTTACAAGGGATGGCATTAAAATCAAAAGAGGAAGTAGAACAAATGTATGAAGTTGGAAATTAATATCTACTTCGGTTTGGTAATTATTATTTGACCTGTGTAAAAAGTGTTATCCATTTGTTGGTGGAAATTTGCAGGTTATTTCATCTCACCTGGAAAAGTAAGCAAATGTTTGATACCATAAAAGGACTTGGCGGGAATATGGCAAGATTAATTACGGATGACATGACCATTGCTTTTAAAGGATTTCCGTTCACGTGGCGGAAAAATAAGGATGCGGTGTGACCTTTCTTCCATATCTTCATGGCTTCATCAGTTTTTACCATCCAAATATCCATTTGTTTCTGGCGATTGGCTGTACCCATTTTCCACTTATCAAGCATTTTGCCTTTTACGATCATTGAAATAGAATTTCCTAATTCTCTAAAAGATAGCACCTTTAAACATTTGATGGCAGTCTTCTCTTGCTTTTTAGTTCCGATGCGATAGCATCAAGAACCTATGCGGTCATGATGGCATATGTGTGTGTGAAGGTGTTTGTCACACAATATACATCACAAAATACCCCAATCTTTTGTGTTCTGGGAGAAACAGTATCCCAAACTGGTTGCCTGTATCATAGGTTTCAATAGGGCAAACAATTAGTTCTGTGCTACCTTGGCCGTATATGATCAAAGAGTTCGAACAGAAAAACTAAACAATGAATTATGACCCCATTACAGGATTACGAGGGGTAAGGGGCTAGACAGAGGGTTGTTAAAATAAAGAACAGTTTGATAAAGATCACATACCTTCGATTAGATGGTTGTGACCCCTGTTTGCAACTTTGAAGCTGGTATTCCAGGATGAGCATTGCTTATTGGGCAGGCATGTTGGCTTGTTTGTAATTGGTTGTCTGTGTAATAGTTCTACATGCTGTTTGCATGAATATTAATACACAGTGTGAAGTGTCAGAAAGAATGGTTTGTTTATACCTTGCCAATTAAATGCCTTCCACAGAAGGTAAGCAATAGAAGCAGCTATTACTTGTCCGTAGGAGGGGCGGGGTGACGTACGTAATGGGATAAGGACCACGCCTGGCCATGTGTAGCTTGATTGTAGGTGGTCGGTGTGTTGCTGAAGGTTGTAGGGACAGAGCTGAAGTGGGAGAGGTGGGTGTGATCCTATGTTATTTTCTAATATTAGAGAGTTGGCGGGAAATGTCCAGTATGGGCAGCAAGAGGATTGAAAACTGCAGAGATCGCGCCATGTCCAGGAATCACAGGATGTGGGAATGGTTAGTTAAATTTTCTGTTGAAAAGGTTCCATGGCTCGATGCATGAGAGACAACTGCAAAATGTAGCCATGCACTTCACTTGTATGAATTGGTCGATGAGTGACATGTGAAGATAAATGTAGATCCACAATAATTATATTTATCCTGCGATAGGTCTCTGCCAGCTCATGGCAGCTGGCACCACAAATTAAATGCTGAGTATATGAATAAATATATTGTAAAGCGCTTCGATCCACGGGAGAGGCGCAATATAAATAAGTTTAATAATGATAATAATAAATAATGTATTAGATTGATTCATATTTTTGAACTTTGTTTCTTTTTTGCAGGTCTTTATGTGTTGCCGTCACGTGACAATTGTGCATCTTTTAATTTTCTTTAATTCTGTGCATCTTAAAAATAAGAAAACATTCATTTTAGGCTCGTCTTCATGTCATCTTCACGTGAAAATTGTGCATCTTTTAAGATTTTTGCAACATTTTTTGCATATTTTTGTTAAGCGAAATTGATATAAACATCTCATTTTTGAAAGGATAATTGGCTACAAATCAAGTCTCAATGAATACTACAGGAAAATTTCAAAAAGTAAATTAATTGATTTGTCTTTCTGGATCAGATATTGTTCACAGTATTAAATTGGTTCTTCTACACATAAATTGTCATTTCTGTATATTTTTGAATTTTGGAAATCTTTAAGGCCAGATATCGTGTTAGCATGGGCAGTAATATACAATAAACTTCAGCGTTTCTGATTGCTCATACACAAATTACAACAACCAAATAATACCCGCCACGGGGGTGACCAGCACACTGTACATACACACAATGCGTACAGTACGTACTTAATTAGAAACGATCTACAAAAAGGATGTGACGTGACAGATAGGAATATTGCAATATCACGAATTTAACTGTGACGAGATTCTTTCTTTAAACTATACAAAATGTTTTTTTGTTTTTTCCGATGGCTCTTTATGTGTTGCCGTCATGTGACAATTGAGCATCTTTTAGTTTGTTAAAATATAAAAAAATCTTTTGAAAAAGGAAACTATTTTTGGGCCAGGTCTTTATGTGTTGCTGCCGTTACGTGATAATTATGCATCTTTGAAAGATTTTGCAAAATGCCTGCGTATTTTGAAATTTTGGAAAAAGTTTGGCACGATTCACAACATTATGGCAAGAAATTATATATATGTGAAAATCTCAAAAAAATGCACCTTATCATATTGTGAAAATTGATAGATAGAGTAAAAACGCCTTTACGTCCTTTTAAAATTTAACATGCCGCTTGTTCCGTACTACTGTAAGTACAGATCAAGTGAATGATATTTGCGTAATTTTTTAATTTTCAAAAGATTTATATTATAACCCTAAATATTGACGGATGCAGCAGGTTAAGGGCAAAAGCAAACCCCTTCCCCATCCCCCTTTTCCCACACCACTCCTCTGCATCCATTTTAAAGTCAAATAAAAGAAGAAACAAGGGAACTTTTGCTAAAATATGGCCCAATTTTTAAGCTAAAGCTTGAATTGTTAAAGCTTAACTTGAATTTGTAAGCCTAACACTGAATTTTTCCAACCTTAACTCACATTTTGAGTTTAACACTGATAGTTTTAATCCCAACACAAATTTTGAAAAGCTGACCGTGAAAAATTCAAACCCTAACATGCTTTTAAAGCCTAACACTGATCATTTTTTTAACCCCAATGCAGATTTTTAAGACCTAAACATGAAATAACAAAACCCTAACAAAATTTTTCAAGCCAAACACTGATTTTTCTTTACCCTAACACAGATTTTTAAGACCTAGCAGTGAAATTTCAAACCCTAACGTGCAATTTTAGGCCTTACACTGATTTGTCTTAACCCTAACGCAAATTTTAAGACGTAACTGTGAAATTTCAGAGACCTAACAGTGAAATTTCAAACCCTAACATACATTTTTAAGACCTAACCGTGAAATAACAAACCCTAACGTGCATTTTTAGGCCTAACACTGGTTTGTTTTAACTTACATGTAGCGCAGAATTTAGGACGTAAGCGTGAAATTTCACACCCTAATGTGCATGTTTAAGCCTTGGACTGATTTTTTTAATCCTAACGCAGATTTGTAAGACAGCCATGAAATTTCAAACCCTAGCGTGCATTTGTAAGCATAACATTGTTTTTAAGACCTAGCTGTGAATTTTTAAACCCTAACGCAGATTTTTGTAGCACAAAACCTAATATTTAGGCCCTGATGTGGATTTGTAATCACATTAATGAGAGATACGATGTTTTAAGCGACATTCACGTAAAATATTGGACTGTGTTTTTGGGTGTGTTTGCTTTGATAATCATTTAAGGACCTTGATCTGCAACACACCAATCTTTTAAGGACCCAGGTCGCGTTTGAGGACCTGAACACACGTCCTTAGCGTTTTGACTATAAACAAGAAAATCTTTCATTTAAGATGGCGCTTCATAACTTTTACAGTTGTCCTTAATGAACCAGTTGAATCTGACATCTAATTTCACACTATCTTCAGAGTGCCAAAAATTCAACACTGATTTATTTTTTTAAATGGATTGCGCCACAAATTGTTAACACATTTACCCGCTGATTCGCCGCGAGTCCTTAGTTGTTTAGTTAAACTGAAAATTATGTAATACACCCAGAAGTTCTTAGATGAATAGATGTATCAGAACTTGTCCAGGGTCCTTAGTTCTTTAGCAAAACCTCAAATTTTGTTTTATGTCCTTAAAAAGATAACATAAAACAGAACTCCCCTTTACCCTACAAGCAATTAACAATGATATAACAACAATTGTTTCAGCTTTACTACTTTTATTATTGGTCTGTATCAATGAGTTCTCAAATGGATAGTTTGAATGCCAAGGTCCTCGATCTGTATGTGAAACACATGTGTGTGTGTGTGACGCCCATCTCGTAAATACGATATCTCAAGAACGATACACTGGATTGATATCATATGAGGTACACATTTATCCCATGGTCCGTAGATGTGCTCTATTGTTTTTGATGGTGATGTCAATGTAAAAATCTGGAAATGTTCATATTTTAAGAACCACATGACTGATTTGTTTCAAATTTGGTACAATTATGTTGTTAGCTAGTGCAGTGGCGTGGTGGGTCATGAAATAAAAAATGCTGCTAAGTAAAACGTGCACATAAGATCGGCAGAAATAAAAAATGCTCTTAAGTAAAACGTGCACATTGATCTAAATTGGCGTGCACTGTTTATATGGCACCGTTTAGGAAATTGCTTAAAATCAGTGTTTCAAATCTAGGGACAGAAAATTGAAGAAAAACTTTCTAAATATTGAAGAAAATATCCCCAAAAGGAAGGAAATTTCATGAACATTGAAGAAAACTTCCTAAATATTGAAGAAAATATTCCCAAAATGAAGGAAATTTCATGAAAATTGAAGAAAAAATGCCGAAAATGAAAGGAAATTTCCTTAAATTTGTAGAAAAAACTTGTAAAATTTAAGAAAATTTCTTAAAAGTTGAAGAAAATATCCTCAAAATGATGGCAAGTTTATGAAATTGGAAGCAAATTTTCCCAAAATTGAAGAAAATTTCGGAAAATTTAAGAAAATTTCTTAAAAGTTGAAAAAATATCCCCAAAATGATGGCAAGTTTACGAAATTGGAAGCAAATTTTCCCGAAAATTTAAGGAGAAATTGAAGATTTCCCGAAGAAATTTTTTAAAAGGGGGTTGGAGGGGTCAAACTGGTACTTGCTTAAAATTGTGTTAACTCTATAGGCATGATATAGGAGCGAAGTCCGCGAAGAACCGGTGGGGGGACCCAAGGGTTTCCAGGAAGCCCTGGCCTACGTTTTTTTTGTGAGCAGAAAAGGGCGTTAAAATGTGTCACATCTATGGGGCGAACTTGCAGGTAGGAGCGCTGGGGATAGCAGAAAATTGCTTAATCCAGGGTTGACGTCCAGAAGTTATTGATCAACACAAATTTCCCAGGGCCTAAAAAGAAATATTTTCAGGACGATTTTGGCACCCCCTTGAGCACTTGGTGCCCTCTCAGAAAGCTTCACGGGGGGAAGTTACCCCCCCCCTGCCACCACGCCCCTGAGCTAGTGTGTACATGTTTATGTTACCAATATGTTGATTGTCATTGAGTTTACATAGTTGGCGGGGCTTAACATGATTTTGTTGAAAAGAGCTTGAAAACATCTCAAGTACGATACATGGGATTCAGTATATATGCGGTACACAGATAGCCCATGGTCTGCTGATGTGCCCAATTGTTTTTGATGGTGAGATCATGCATATTAATGAGTAGGCACGGCTCAATGTAAAAATCTTGAAATGCTCATATTTTACTGATTGCATTGTTTGTTTTATTTCATATTTGGTATAATTATGTTGTTAGCTAGTGTGTACATGTTCATGGTAACAAAATGTTGAATTTCATTGATATACAGAGTTGGCGGGGCTTTTCATGATTTTGTTGAAAAGAGCTTGTAAACACAGTATCTCAAGTACGATACATGGGATTCAGTTTGTTTATGGTACACATATAGCCCATGGTCTGCTGATATGCCCAATTGTTTTTGGTGGTAAGATCAAGCATATTAATGAGTAGGTGGGGCTTAATGTAAAAATCTTGTATTGCTTATATTGTTTGTTATATTTAATATTTGGTATAATTGTGATGTTAGCTAGTGTGTTGATATGCAATGACATGACAGGTAATACAAAACTTGCAAATCAACCAGCATATCAAAAAAGCCTTGCTTTTGGTTCTGGCTTAAAACAAGTTATGATACATACTTTTCTTTGCAGAAGAACTCTTGATATTTTCCACATTTAGAATTTTTGGCCATTAGACCTCCAACCCAGACACCCTCAATTTTCTCAAAACCAGGGTAATCACACCATTCAACCCAAGAGACTCTTCACAATTCATTGACTAGCATCCAGCTATTGTTACACCATACACAACATAGGGGTAATCTATGCCTTATTAACTGACATCATCTTCAGAGTCTATTCACAGTTTACTTGTTAGCAACCAGCTACTGTTACACTGTACACAATAGGTCATTTATCTTGGACTCAAGCCACATAACTGCTGTTCAGTGATGCGAATCAGATTAGTTCTTGACTGAGCCTAAGTATAAATATACATTATATGCTTGAGAGAACTTTGTGCAAAACCCATGAATGATTGATGGACCATTCCTGTAAGGATGGTTATTTCATCATGAGCTTCCACATTTTCCGGCCTTTGATACTCAAAGATTTTCGCCATAAGAATTGCTGTGCATAGGTTTGTATCAGATTCAATTTGTGTAAAAAAAATATTTCTTGTGAGTTGGTATGATACTAACAAAACCGAAGTCTATATAAATAAAAAAATGGTTGATTTAGTTGGTATTGTGAATTATAGCAATAACAACATTATATTGTAATTCACAGCTTTTCAGTTTGGAACTTTTACTTCATCATCAATCATTGTTAGGCCATGCCCCTCTAAAAAATTGACCATTCAGAGTACTGGAAAAGTATATCATAGTCAAGGCCATCCCTCACCGGACCCACTGACTGACCAATCAGAAGAATTTTAAATTATAAGCCACATCCAGCCTGCAAAATCGAAAAGCTATTTAAACGTTCATCCCGGGCAGGCCAGGGGGCATTCATCATCTAGACACAGAAGGGTAAACATTTCTCTTGGAGCTATGAGAGTCTTTCGAAAAAACTACCAAAGTCTGAAGAATTAGTAGGTTTCAGAACAGTGTATCTCAATGCTGCTTTCTGTAGTGGTGATTTGACAAATAAAAAAGTGGCTAGCACCTAAGCAGACTTAAGCAAGTGCGCTAGGGTGTAGCTTAAGGACAGTTTGGTGTACGGGGTCGTTTTGGTGTAAACTTGTGTCTTTTGGTGTACGAGTGGTCTTTTCCTGCACAGTTTATTGGAGCAAAGGCCCCCAGTTCTACAACCCCAAAATTGCTCTGAAATACATGTCAACTAGAAAGATGTGCTCAGATTGTTCTAGAAAAAATGAATAGATCAGTCTTTTTGTACCTGTTCTTGTTTGAGACTATGAAGAAAAAAAAAAATTTAAATGGGTACAGTGTGGTGAAATTGCCCCCACCAAACCTCGGAAATGAAGTTATACAAGTTTTGATCCCAAATGTTCTTAATCATGATCCTAAACTTGTCCTAATCATAATTGTTCCTAACTCAATTTTTACAAAAAATTATATCAATTTGAAAACCCTCCCTCCCCCCTCCCCGATCCCGGGCGGGAGGTGAATATTTAGTTCAATGCCGATTGAAGATACCAATCTGTTGAACAATTTAGGTTCTTTCCCTTCCCATCCTCAACAAAAATGTGTATTAATGCCACTGAATTTAATTTTTCTCACAGGCCGTGCTATACAGGGGACATTCCCCCCCCCCACGAGATTGCTTCCCCCCCCACCTATCTCCCTAGAAAATTTTGTAAAGTGACACATTTTGTCAGATTTATAGGCTTTGTTCCCCACCCCCATCCCCATGGGACAAAATTGTCCCTCTCCCCCACCCTCCATGACCAGAATCCTGGTTCCACCACTGATTTTCTTTTTCTTTTTATTTCTCTTGTTTAGTTTATGTGTAGAGTCTGCAGATATCCATAATTCTATGACCATTTGAGAAAATATATGGAGCACTGATCATATTGAGGAGTCTAAGAGTTCTGGATTATCTTGATGACAGACAAACAAACAGAGGCAAAAACATGTCCCCACCCCCAATTTTCACCCTTCCTCTGTTTCAATATGTGTCTCAAATTGTAATCACTTCTTCCTCAAGCAGCAACAAAACCACACACCAAATTTAATCCAAATCCAATCATCAGTTCTTAAGATATCTTGATGACAGACAAACAAACAGAGGCAAAAACATGCCCCCATTTTGACCCTTCCCACCCATTTTCACCCTTCCCCTGTTCCAATACCTGAAATTGTAATCACTTCTTCCTTAGGCAGTAACAAAAACACCAAATCCAATCATCTGTTTTTGAGATATCTTGATGACATATAAACAGGACAAAACATGACCCCCCCCCCACCCTATTTTACCCTTTCCTGTTTCCAATATATCTCAAATTGTTATCACTTCTTTTTTAAGCAGTAACAAAACCACATACCAAATTTATTTTTTATATCCAGTTATCAGTTCTGGAGATATTTTGATGACAAACAAGCAAACTTACAGAGGCAAAAACATAACCTTTGTCCAACTTTGTTGGCGGAGGTAAATATATACAAACTTTGCGGAATCTGAGGTTGTAATATTACAACTAGTCTGATTTCAGTCGTTTCTACACAAATGATACTGAAGTTTAAGCTTCAGTATTTCCTTAATGGAATAAGGTTTTTGAATGCTTGCTTCACCATTTTGTTTCTTTTGAGTTCCTCTATCATATTAGATTAGAAACGTGCTTGAGCACTAAACTAATCATGATTTGGCAACATTGGGAAATATCAAAGTTTTGACAAATTTATAGGTTTATGATTTGGGGCACGTGCCCAACCCCTTCCCCTTCTACTTTTCCGAAAAATAAAAAATTGCCCGTTTTGAAAATAAAAGTGCCTCTCAACTATTGTCCCAACGGTAGAAAATTATCAACTTTCTCAGTCCCATGCATGTACAGGAGGAATGTGTCCCAAATGGAAAAGTGCCCCTTTTACTTTACTTTGTTGTTTTGGGCTCCACTTATTGTATCTACTGATTTGGATAGGGGGACATATGACTTGAAAAGAGTCCACCCCCTTCCCCTCCCCCACATTTCGTAAGCTTCCTACCTAGTCAAATTTGTTATCATGGAAAAGATTATTTACAAATTATTTGTCCCTTGTTTATGGGTAAGAGCTGTTTAGATGCATTTTCCAGCGAATGTTTTACAAAGTGTGAAGGGAGGGGACTTTTCGCGAATTATCGGGGTCCAACAAAACATTTTCTGCATTATAACTATTCTGCATTATAACTATTCTGCATTATAACTATTCTGCATTATAACTATTCTGCATTATAACTATTCTGCATTATAACTATTCTGCATTATAACTATTCTGCATTATAACTATTCTGCATTATAACTATTCTGCATTATAACTATTCTGCATTATAACTATTCTGCATTATAACTATTCTGCATTATAACTATTCTGCATTATAACTATTCTGCATTATAACTATTCTGCATTATAACTATTCTGCATTATAACTATTCTGCATTATAACTATTCTGCATTATAACTATTCTGCATTATAACTATTCTGCATTATAACTATTCTGCATTATAACTATTCTGCATTATAACTATTCTGCATTATAACTATTCTGCATTATAACTATTCTGCATTATAACTATTCTGCATTATAACTATTCTGCATTATAACTATTCTGCATTATAACTATTCTGCATTATAACATTATTCTGCATTATAACTATTCTGCATTATAACTATTCTGCATTATAACTATTCTGCATTATAACTATTCTGCATTATAACTATTCTGCATTATAACTATTCTGCATTATAACTATTCTGCATTATAACTATTCTGCATTATAACTATTCTGCATTATAACTATTCTGCATTATAACTATTCTGCATTATAACTATTCTGCATTATAACTATTCTGCATTATAACTATTCTGCATTATAACTATTCTGCATTATAACTATTCTGCATTATAACTATTCTGCATTATAACTATTCTGCATTATGGTTATTCTCTCCATGTTTTAAAGTTCAATCTAGGGGACTAGAACCTTACGCTTCTCTGTATTTTCGAGATGCAATGCAACGATAACGGGGTGGGTATTCCAAGCCCCATGGAGTTTTACATGAATAGTTATAGTTCTAGGGAATGTTATCTTTAAAATTTAAAAGCTTCCACGAGAGCCGTAATACATATCATGCATGGAACCGAGATTTGAGCTGTGTATGTGATGGGCATATTAGTAGTGATATCCAAAATTAGGTGGATATGAATCCAGGGTCGTAAATTAAGTGTCGAAAAATTTTCGTCCGGCAAAAAACATGAGAAAGTGGCGTAGTATTAAAACAAAATTGTAAGAAAATTAATATGGTTATATCTTTATGTTTTTGTTTCTTCGCAAAATGTTTTACCCCCTCCGTCCCTCTCCCTCATTCTCCTCCTCCGTTGGCCGGATACCGATCTTAGTCAAGCAGAAATGTAG